>CM032468.1:18401065-18427332 GCA_019059595.1 Marasmia exigua
GTGATACCAAAGTTCATTCCATTATTTTGTCGTACGAGGTAGAAAGTTTCTTTGTAAAGTACATTTTTGTAACATGGAACAAACACAGCAGGGTCTAATGTGAAATCTTGCCAGAAAAAAATTGTATTCGTCAAAGCTTATGCCAAGACTCGCGGAATCGGTGAATACTCGTTTCCTTACAATAAGTATCGCTTTCTTGTCAAATACTCGGAAACACGTCTTCAGCATCAAAGGACACATTTTTCAAAGGGAATGTATCGGAGCAGGGGCGATTTTAGCTCAAAAAGCGCCCGGGCGCTATCAATAACCTGGCGCCCTCTTGTTTCAAAATGCTCAAATAAAATGGAACACTTACAACATTTTCGACTACCTATGGGCAGTCGCTTCGTTGTAATTATTAGACATCTCGAATCCTATATCATGGTCCAAACGTACCCCGGCTTCAAAGTGACAGCATTGGGTGCTATGGGAATCACACGCTAAGATGAGAAGAACGATCAGTACTCGCGCCCGCTTTTGCGGAGCGTTACATTGGAGGCTATATGTGCAGCGAGGGGCTCTCGGCGCCCTCTAACTCCCGGCGCCCGGGTGCACCGCACCCCCCGCACTTTAGGTAAAGACGCCCCTGTATCGTAGGTTAGTATTATATTCTATACATCAATATTCAGGTCAATATTTTCGTTTTCTTCTATAAGTAAGGATTTTATCAACCATTTTATAGCGCAGCGACTAAGGTGTTACAATGGCAGAAGTTTCTAAGTTCCATACCCGGTCAGCTCAATTTTGAAAATAAACTTTATCTGAATTGTCTTGAGTCAGTGTGTGCTGGAAGATACTTCAGCTACCGACATTTAGTACTCAAAACGTGTAATCTTAAAAAATCAATAAACGGAATAAATAATGCGAGTAGGATTCCTACAATGTTTTTCCTCAACTCTAGTGGATAAATATATGAACTAAGATAAATTAAATTAATAAATAATATATTGCGACAGTATCACATACATTGTCCTGGTCCCAAACTAAGGTTTTCCCTTGTACTATGGAAACCAGAAACATCGACGTTACCACAAACACCCAGACTCAACACAAATCGCACTCTTAGTAAGATAACGACTTAACTCAAAATTTCGGAAAAATGAGTTTTAGTGAAAAATCGACCTTATGGACCAAGTGTCACAGCATACTTCTTTAAAAAGCAACCTTATTCTGTAAACAATAACGTATAGAATTGATGAGTCACTATCTTTCGCGCCGCGCAGACCTCATTCGTTCATCGAATATCGACCAATTCAGTCTTGCGGCGGCGGTTGCACGCGAGGGTTTTGTGAAACGCTGGCAGATTTGGAGATGCGTCAGTGTTTTACTAAAAAAATCGGTAAATTTGTTAAATATCTTTATTGTAATAATGACTGGTTTTGGCCATAGGACTTTGTTTTACTAAACTTCTCTGAGTTGATATAGGCTCCATTTAAATTGAGTCTTTATTTTATTGAAATGTATTATAGGATCAATGACAAATTATTACTTAGGTCTATGTTTTTTTTAAAATCGTAAACAAAATATAACTCAAATCGAATTTGGTCTCTGTTTTGTTAAAAAACTACATAACTGTTTTGTAATGTTTAAATTTAGGTCTTTTTTTCATAAAAAAATTGTTAATTCCAAGTCATAATTAAAAAAGGTCTTCGTGTCATTTCATATAAGTTTCAACTTTTAAATTTAAGTCACTGTCTTGTTTATTCTTTCGTATCTCAGCTTTTCGCGGGAATTAGCTAAATTCACGCTAATACTATAATGAGGATTTCAAGGACACGGCCGTTAAATCGCGCAGTTATTGATTGAAACCCACATGCCGAGATCCGAGCGCGCAGGTATAGCTCGTACGCGTCGTTTATATGAAGTTGGAATGCTGTTAGATAAATATTACCATTTAAAAGTGCCCATTTACGTTCATTTGCTTACTGCGCGGATGCGGTGATGATGAGTGTGATAATTTGTGTGTAGTCTAAAGTTTGTGAATGTGATTGTGTGAGTGCTTTGTATGCAGGTTCCGTGAAAGATCCATCCACTTTCCTTGGCAGGCCAAGATGGGATTCAGGTGTCTTGGCTAATATTTTGTGGATGCTGGCAGCTTGGGCAGTGTTTGATGGACCCGCCAAATTTTTGCTAGGATCTCCTTTTTGCTTTCCTGAGCTCCCTATTAAAGCGTGTTAGCGCCTTCCTATAAGCATCCCAGTTCTTGTCTTTTTTTGCCTTGTTAAATAAGGCACGGGCCTTTTGCCTCAGATGCTCCAGGTTTTTGTTCCACCAAGGCGCGTTCCTATTGCTCTTAGTGGTCTTAAGAGGACAATTTTCTAGATACGCTTTCATTAGGCTTCTGCCTAAGTCCTCTGCTGCGGCTTCCACTTGGACCACAGTTTTAATGTATTTAAAATCTCCAAAGTATAACCTAAGGGAGTTCCTAAAGCCCTCCCAGTTTGTTCCCATAGGGTCTCGGTACTTGTTCGGTTCCTTTGTTCCCGAGCATATTAAGTCGTACTTAATATGGGTGTGGTCGGACATGGACGGCTCATCTGAGACGTGCCGATTGGTTACTCAGTGTGCGAGATTACCTGAACACCATGTTATATCTAGTACTTCCTGCCTAGAACGTGTGGTAAAGGTTGGTTTGCTACCCACGTTAAGAACAAATTGATTGTTGGTGAGCAAGTAGTCAAACAAGGACTCACCTCTTGCGTTCGTGTCGGAGCTGCCCCATGATGTGTGGTGGGAGTTGCAGTCGGTACCCACCAACAGCTGGGTTTCTCTCTCCAAACAATATTCCACTACCGGCGTCACCTTGTTCACCGGATCCTGGTCCTCTCCGGGTAGATATATAGAGCTGACTATGAGTGTCTCTGCACCTTTCCCCCCGGGGAAAATAGACCTCTATATACGCCTCTATATATATATAGACCTCTATATACGCTGCAACAGCGTACACAGAGAAGGGATCGGGAAGTAATTTACATCTCTCTTGAAGAACATGCATGCTCTAGGCCTCACTCCGCAGGTTTTACTTAATATCTTACCTGTCGAGTTTAGCCCCACTACCGTGGTTTTTTTCAGTCCCCGTTCTTGGATCAAGGCTATATCCAGGTCCTCAGAGAGGAACAAAGGGCAGCTGTGGCTGCCTTTGAGTGCTGGAGGTTTACTTGTATCGCCTTAATCATTGTGTTGTTTTGGGGGATTGGGAGGGGAAGGGCTAGGAAATTTAGCTAAGACGGAGGGATGGGATAGGATTATATATAGGTGCCTAGGTTGTGTCTGTTTCTTTACGATGGTGGTGTGTTTTATTAAGCAGGTTTCTTGCGGCCTTCCTGCTGGAGTGCTTCTGTGCTAGGGACGGTAGATAGGTAGACCGGAAAGCCGAAGCAAAACGGACCCAGCAACCTCCTTAAAGGTAGGCTTCCGGTTGATTACCCTCCAACTCGAGAGGTCCGGCATGGTATCGGCGTCGTGTTTGGCTTCCTGTATCCAGGCCGTACGGTACCTGGGCTTAGGCATCTCCTCTCCGTTTACGACGGAGAGATTAGCCCCATCCCAGGGTTAATTGATGGGCAGTTTGCGGATGAGTCACTGCTTCAAGTCTTCATCTGCGCGCGCCAAAAGGATGCCACCCGAGCGCGGTTTGCATCCAATAAAGCTGGGGCCGTCACTATCGTCTAAGGTGTCAATACACTAAAAGATAGCACCTTGAAGCATTTCGACCCTCTCCTGGTCCATTTTACCCAGGGCGTCTATGATGAGAAACCTCCTTAAAGGTAGGCTTCGAGGTGGAAGGCTCGCCACCTTGATTCGAGGTAGACGAGGTATTGAGAGGGCGCTTTGACGCCCGATCCCTCGTTTCCCCCTTCTCTCGGGTCCTCTGCTTGGTATTTTCACTCATGCGCAGTTCTATCGCCTGCTCGAAGGTCATACCCTTCGCTACGAGCCGATATATTTGTTTTCTATCAGCTCCAGAGAGCTTAACCCTGGGTTTACTCTCTGGCCCCTTGGTCGACGTGTCCCTTTGGTGCGTTGCGCCCAGAGGGGTCGACTCTGCATTGGAAGTACCTGGTCCCTCAGTCCCAGGTGCTCCAGCAGTGTTCGTATGCTCCTCAGTATCGCTACCAAGGAGCATAGCCTCGGAGGTACCTGGTACCTATTGGGTAGAATTTAAATGGTCGTCTATTATGTCTAAAATATCCATATAATAATTCTCACAACATCTCATTAATTGACCTGATTCCGTACTAAGTAGCTTAAGCACTTGTCTTACAGATATCAGACAACAGAGGAACACAAATATATACTTAAATACATATATTACACCCAGACACTGAACAAACACAAGTGTTTACCGCACGAATGTTTGTCCAGGGTGGGGATCGAACCCACGACCTTTGGCGTTAGAGGCAGATTCACTACCAATTGCGCCATCCGGTCAGTCAAATATAGTTCCTACGAGAAGCTAGGGAAGTAAAGGTCCACCCCTGCAGAATGAAAATTAAGGTGATGATTAGACTGCTATTAATTGTTAGTATGATTAATTATAGTTGCACCTAGTGCGTTTTTATAAAGACTTATTTTAGATTTTAATACATTTTTAGAGTTACATTTTAAGAAATAACTACTTAGTTCAGACAAAAGATACAATTTACTGAGAGTAAATTTAACTCTATAACTATCAGTTGAACCAAGATCTATGCTAATTTTGTACTTTCTTTTTTTACGTGAACTTTTTCTAATAAAACATTTTAAACTATACTGTTGTTTTTCTAATTAAGTTAAAAATACCTACATTTATTTCCAAATTGAGTCGTTATCCAAGGAAAAATATTTTGTCAAAAAGAGACTTAACTTTTAATATGTTTTTTTTTGTAATAGAAACTTAATAAAACAGTGACCTAAATAAATGGTGGTCCGATTTTTTTGTCAATTTTTGAGTAAAATATTGACCTATTTTTAATTACGTCATAAATTGACTGGGTGGATTTCATGAAATAATGACGCATCTCAAAATTGTTTTTTCAAACATTTTTTTTTACCATCCTATTATATAAATTCATTTATTTTTTTGCTAAATCTAAAAGAATATATTCGAAGGCTTAAAACCGTAATTTTAGTTTCTTCCTACTCATCATAGTTAAAATTTTATAGGAGACTAAAGTATATGCTCTAAAACCACAAATCATTTTTTGCCATTTACCAAAACTTGGCAATTTTGAATTGAGTCATTATTTTATTAAGAGTGCGAAATATCTGTTTCATCAACAAACATTTGGGGTGGTGCGGAAATCGAACGCGCGACCCTTGAGTCTCAACCGGCGCACAACCCACTTTAGTAAACGGGTCCAACTCCAAGCAAATGATAGAAATTCGAAGAAAGATTTGGATAACTACCGAGGTCCGTGCTCGGAATTGAACCTATGATATCCTGTTATTATTTCCATCGTAGGTTTCTTAGCACTTAGTAATCTAAACTGAAAACACAATCTTTACATAGTTTTCCCAGCTTTGAGCTTTGATTCGAGTTTCAACCAAGCATATTTTAAGGTTGACCTGAATAAACAATTTACAGACTGAAATAACCTCATTATATTAGAGGCCCTTCGTTTATAAATATCGGTGTAAAGGCGGGACGATTCTGGGCTAGTCTGTTCAGTCAATTTTAAAAGGCTTTTAATAACGCCCAATTTTAGTCATGAACCGTCTGTAGATATATAATTGTCTTCATCATTAGCCCATTTAAGTCCCAACTGCTGGGGCACGGGCCTCCCTCAATCACATGAGGGGTAATTGCCATACTCACCACGCTTGGCAGACGGGTTGGCGAGGGTTTTGATATAAATGCAGAGTTTTCCTTCTATGGGTGCTGATGATCATGCCAGCAGCTTTACCTTAGTCGCCTTTTGCGACACTTCGGTAAGAGTGAGGGTGGCCTATTCTACTCTGCCGGGGACCACACGGCGTATAATTGTCTTGGTTAAATTAAAATTTACTTAATTTTCTCAAATATTGCCTTTATTAAAGTACCTAGTTATGAAGACAGATATAGACGACGACTTTTTATACTTTTGTTAATTTTGGACCGACATCAAAAAAAGAATTTGTACAAAAAAACCGCCTTCAAAAACCACGTAGTAAAATGTAATATTTTAACACTTCGTACACTTCAAATAACATTTTATAACAGTACACTCGAGAAAAGGCTTTACCGAAGTCGGCGCCTAATCCCTGTTGAATAATTGAATGTTGTATTAAATTACAAGATAATATTATTTTTAAAAATTTAAAAAAAAATGTGAGCGGTGCTCCGTTGTAACTTGTAATCACATTTTGTATTGGGCCCGCGGCTATGCTACTAACCGGCAATCTAGGCACCAAATAAATAGACTCAGAATCAAGCTGTATTTGGCATTGATATCGAAGAGATCGTTGACCTACGCGCCAGTCAGTATATCGTTGATATTGTATCGTATATCTCCCGTGCACTTGCGGTATAGTCTGACTATCTGTATTGAGATGGAATAGGACTTCGATCACTTATCGAGGGGATAGGATATAGACCTTTGTATAGAGTGACGAAACACACCCCCTGTTTCTCTCGTGGTCGCAAGGGAGACTTACTTGTCGTAGTCCCATTAATAAAATCTCACTTGTTGTCACACTTAAACCTCTTCGTATTAACAAACTTTATCTATTGCTGAGTGTAAGTACAAGCCCATTGTAATATAACTTGACATTTAATTTTTTTTGTACTTACTGTATTTCTATTTAGCTTGACATTTATAATCCCCTATCAGTTTTAATTTGTCAAATATTGTAATTGCTATTATTAACTATTCTATTTTGTATATGATCTGTAATTCGGTTGAAATAAATTATATTTAATTTAATTATTGCTGTTACCATTTATTGCAGACCCCTATCGCACCTGATTGGCTTAGGATGATACGCATTTGCCTAAAAGATGCCTTTTCACTCTTGCCTTAAAAATGTCCAGATTAAAGTGGTCAGGAAAAACAGACTTCGGCAGGGAGTTCCATTCCTTAGCCGTCCCCATTATAAATGTGATAGCGAATCGCTCCTTCTCCTTGGAATAAACGTATATCAGAGTTTCTTAGCGCCATAGCAGCGTGACAATATCTATTTTTCACCCCTGTCGCAAAAACGACAGGGTGTTATAAGTTTGACGTGTCTGTGTGTATGTGTCTGTGTGTCTGTCTATGGTATCGTAGCTCTCAAACAAATGAACCGATTTTGATTTTGTTTTTTTTTATGTTTGAAAGATGAATAAGGAGGGAGTGTTCTTAGCTATGTTGGATAAAATCGATCCAAGATGGCCGCCGTCACAAAGATTTGGATTTTATGTTTTAACACTACTCTCACAATATGGGTATCATATAAAAGGGCTTGAGTACCACAATATATTAATTGTGAAAAATTTCAAATCCAAGACGGCCGCCGTCAGAAAATGACGAATAAGCCTCAATATAGGTATCAAATGAAAAAGCTTTAGTTGTGTCGGGGGTTTTTTAATTTTCAATTTCATTTTTTATGTTATATACCAAGATATCTATTTTTTGGGAGCAAGCGTTTATAAAGTGTATTACCCTGATAGTGTATCATACGACCATGTTATTTATAGCAATCGCGAAGTTTGGTCGTAAAGTTCAGTAGATCGCAAATAAAATAGCTTTGTCGAGAAAGTATTGTGACGGTAATATTTCTCTTAGGTATAAATTATTACGTATAATAGCAATAAATATCCTTAGACTTGTGTAGAACGTAGAATCTATTTTGTATACTACTACTGTACTATTTCGGACCAGGGTAACCACGACACAATGCTGAGTCTGTTATTTATCTTTTATTTGGTATCGGCAAAACAAGTGCTTAAAAGCTACTAAGGCCCGATTCGAACAATTTTTTATCCGTGAACAAATCTATGGTACAGTATCAGATTTGTATAGAATAACAGCGCCACACGTTTAGTATCTGAATAAGATTTTTTTTATGTCATAGGTGGCAGACGAGCTGTCATAGGTCTTAGTAGAAGTGTCGTAGAATCTTTTATTACAATTATACATTAAATATTATGGAATTCACAGATAAGACACACAAGTACGCACACACACACTCACACACACATACACACTAAACACACACACACACAAACACACGCCAACACAATTACCGCGTGCGTCTATCCACACAGTAATATTACACCGGGATGAACATTACTCGACGATTCGCGTGCGACCTGGAGACCTGAAATACAGGGTCTCCCTAGTTTAGGCTCCAGTCCACGCTATCCTTATTCTATTGTTTTTTTTTTATATACCCATGTAAACATAGTGGAAAATAAATGATTTTTTACTTTTACTTTTTTTTTACATAGGTTGACCAGATTGAAGATTAGTCGAAACGGCCCTTAGTACGGAATCAGGTCAATGTACAAGATGCTGTATGAATTTACTTATTTATTTTTAAGTATCTTTTGTCAAATCTTCTAAGTTAGAAACAGAATCAGATCATTTATCTTAAGGTGATGGGTAGGACACACTAGCGACGCCAATCGATTTTAATTTTTAGCTACTAAACCGGATCTATTTTAAACAATTTTGGCGTTGCAATCTCTCGGAAAACACTTCGCCTCCCGGCAAGAAAAGTGTCACAATGCAAAAATAGAGATTTCGAGAAAATGTACATTTTATGTTTTTTTGTTCATTTATATGGCAATAATTAGAAAACTATAAATTGTCCAGCTTGATGAATTTTCATTTGTGAATAGCTTATTTACTTGGTAATTAATGGGCGCAAAATGTCATAACAAAATAGTATTTTTTTTTAAAGTAACTTTTAGAAATTCTTAATTAGGTGAATTTTATGACTCTTCCTCGATTGAAATGTCTGTAGTTTTCAAAAATTAATACACAATTTAATATAAGATAATAATTTAATATAAGAGTTCGTCCTCGGACAGTAGTGTTTGGCCCAGCAGACTAAAAGAAAGCTTGTAGAACGGAATTCACAAAAAATTATCGAAAGAGCATAATGAATCCGAACCTTACGTTAATATTGGTGCAACAGATAATTTAGCAGTGACTCCTTCTACTTCTAAAATATTTCACAGCGCAAAAGGTCCAGATCTTCTGATTCCTCTTCATCAAGTCTTCGTCAAGCAGTAGTAGCAGCAGCAGTAGTACTGGTAGCAGTATTAGTAGTGGCAGCAACACCATAGCAGCAGCGATGCCATTTCTAAGTCTAAAATCACGTGAAAGTCAATGTAGATCTAATGACGTAGTATCTTTGCCACGCAACCAAGAAAAGTAACGTACCTAACAATAATATCCCCGAGCTTGTTACAAGTCCCGTACGTAAACCTAGCAAAAAAACGCAAATCTTGTATGGAAAGAATGGCTGTGAAATGAAGCGAAAATATTAAGGAATGCTGGAAAAACATACACTTCTCGTTCTAAGTCACAGAAAATACTGTCTGATAAAAGAACTGAAATATTTAATAGATATTGGCAATTAGGAGACCTAGCTTTAAGTTTAGATAATAATTTATATTTTTCAGTACATTTTAATTTGCATTTTTCACCGCACGGAGGTTTCAAGCCCCTCTCAGATATTATTTTCTTGTGGCTTAGAACGAGAAGTGTATGTTTTCCCGGCATTCCTTAATATTTTCGCTTTATTTGACAGCCATTCTTCCATACAAGATTTACGTTTTTTGCTAGGTTTACGTACGGGACTTGTAACAAGCTCGGGGATATTATTGTTAGGTACGTTACTTTCTTGGTTGCGTGGCAAAGATACTACGTCATTAGATCTACATTGACTTTCATGTGATTTAGACTTAGAAATGGCATCGCTGCTGCTGATGGTGTTGCTGCCACTACTAATACTGCTACCAGTACTACTGCTGCTGCTACTACTGCTGCTGCTGCTACTACTACTGCTGCTGCTACTACTGCTGCTGCTACTACTGCTTGACGAGGAACTTGATGAAGAGGAATCAGAAGATATGGACCTTTTGCGCTGTGGAATATTTTTAGAAGTAGAAGGAGTCACTGCTAAATTATCTGTTGCACCAATATTAACGTAAGGTTCGGATTCATTGTTCTCTTTCGATAATCTTTGTGAATTCCGTTCAACAAGCTTTCTTTTAGTCGGCTGGCCAACACTACTGTCCGAGGACGAACTCTTATAGCCACCGTCAATTTTGAAATTTGGGTCTTTAACACTATTGTCACTGTCCTCAAAATATAAATTTTCTTTATCTGATGTTGGATTTTCATCTGTACAAAAAGGTTCTTTTGCAACAATGCTTGGACTTATGCCATATTGGAGTATCCATATATTCTGATCTTAGTGTGGTTCTGCTTATTTTTACATTTTATCGAAGAATATGCATTTTGATGTTGCATCAAAGCATCATTATCTTCATAGCATTTTCTTCGTTACATTTCTCGCTAGCCAGTTTTATCATAAAATGCTCGAACTAATTATTATTCATGTTGATCCTGAAAAACAATCCAGTATTATTAAAACACAGAACTGATCATCTGCTTCATTAATATCTCTGTAATAACAACTGTCGGATTTCCGAATACAAAGAAAAGCATCCATAAGTTTTTTAATTTATCAGATTATTATTTGAGTTCAGTAAGAAACAAGTACCTATGTACCTTCCTGTTGTTTGTTTTTCACACTAAACAACAGTTAAAGTACTAAATTCCTTAATTCAAATTATGTAAATGATAAAATTACCGTGGAGAGCCAAGCTACGGCATGAATTAGGCCGGCTCGACCGTAGTGATACCACGGCCTTCACAGAAAACCGGCGTGAAGCAGCACTGTGCTGTGTTTCGCTGCGTGAGTGAGGGTACCGGAGGCCCATCCGGGGGGATACTATTGTGTTTGTTTTTTTGCATAATGTGGCAATAATTTACAATGCTTTTTCGACAAAAATACAGTCCCAACACAGATTGTGTCGCCTTCGTTGTAATCAATCTAATATTTAAATGTAAACTTACGGTAAAGAGTCTCATCACAGGTTTAAAAACGATATTAACAATGTTTTTTCGTCCATAATACAGTCACAAACACAGATTGTGTCACCTTTTTTCCTAATAAATCTAATATTTAAATGAAAAACTTACCGATAAAGAGTCACATCACAGGATAAAACGCTTTTTTTGGCGATACCGCAAACGTCCACTCCGTATCAACACAAATGTGACACTGTTCACGCCAGCGACTGGAGCGAAACGGCTCCGTGAAAAAGAGTACTTTGTGCCATCTAGCGACAACCAGGCGCAACATAATTACGACACTTTTACAGCTTAACAAATGAAACACGCGCAATCTAATGCTGTGATAATGTCATTTCGTACCTAACATGTGTTGTGACACTTTTCTTGCCGGGAAGCGACTTATACTATTTATTTAATAACCATACCTAAATGTTTGGTTCAACGCGTACGCGAAAAATTGATTCACGTCAAATGCGGCCACTTTTGGCGTGAATCAATTTTTCGCGTACAAAAACGGACCCAAAAATTGTGCATGGTTATTTAATAAATAGTATAAGTGTTTGCCAAGAGGTTGTAATCCGAAATTGTTTAAAAAAGATCCGGTTTAGTAGCTAAAAATTAAAATCGATTGGCGTTGCTAGTATGCCCTACCTGGCACCTTAAGAGGACATCTCAGAAGTGTCTCGTTACTTCAAAAGGTACGAGTGCAAATAACAATAACTTGGCGCCCGTGTTATTAGATAATTAAAGCATTTGTTATTCAATATAACAGAAGCAATATAATAAATAGCAAACATTTTATTCCGGCCATTGAAATAGTCCAAATGAGTTTTCGTATGGACGAAAACTCATTTATCATTTAAAATAATAGCGATCAGAACTGGTATTTCATATTTCGTGTGTTTACTCGCAAAATGGCATCACCTAGGCCACACTATCTCAAAGATTTTGTTTGATTTACAACGAGGTTTCTCGTAATCTTTTTGTGCCAGGACAATACTAAATGGTTTAAGTACCGGGCCATGGTCTCGAGGTCCTGGGTTCGATTCCCTATGTTTCGAATTTTTCGAACATAGCTCGGGTTTGTGATCACCGATCCGCATTTGGCAATCGTGGTGATTAAGCCTAATCCCATCATAGTAGCGATAACTTGACTTCTATGATGGAGGCCTTTGCACTGCAGTAGGACAGTTTATAGGCTAATACTTTACAACAAGGTACAGACAGCCTCACATCAGATCACTACAATCGGTCAAAATTCCTCAATTGATATTGAACCGAACGTGTTTGACATTAAGGTGATCGAATGAAGACTACCGTGCATTTTTGATCGTCTGAGTAAGACGGTTAAAAAAATGCCTTCCCCATATAATTTGTACCAATCAGTTTTTGTATGGGAAGGAGATTTTTTTTTCTGAGATAAGACCCTATGTTCCTTGGGGGATATGGTTTGTTTTCATCAGTATAATGCTGTAGATAAGGGACGGTTTAAAAGTACGGTGTATTTGCTTTGGGGTCACGTCAATGAATGTAATATGGCACCGGACGTGAATATTATTCTGGTGTCTGATAGGTTTCTATCAACCGACACATAAAAATGTTGATGTCAATAGTAAAGTATTGTCTAGGCGGTTGCTTATTTACACCATACTACAACTAATGCAATTTATTGCAACTCATGAAAGCTATGAGCTGAAGACCAAGAAGGGGACAATCCTGCGGGCCTTCAACAACATTTGCCCACTTCCCCTTTGAAGAGGTCAACCCGGGGAGGATGTTCGGGCACAATCGGCTCGGCGTCGGACAAGACGCGCGGGGGACCAGCGGCGACGATGGGCCCCGCACTTCGACCTTACCAACGGTGGACCACGCACGCGTCCTCGACGATATTTTCTATTTACTTCAATAATTATTCCACGTACAAATCACGACTTTCATTCATCTCCGAGATTAGGATCCCAATCAACTAATATGAATAGATATACCTACGTTCGAGTGACCATATCTTCAGTATTAGATCAATATGCTTAGATGGTGCTGCGTTTCCAGCATATTTTCACGCCTCAGATGGTATTTCGTCGATTCCTGGGGACTTATTATTCTCATGATGGCTCTCCTAATCTCCTCAAAGGTAGGGAGTTCCACTTCTTAATCGTTGTCCTCAGTCTCGCACGAAATCGACCCGTTTAATCGAGACTGATCTGCGAGAACTGCAGATCAATGACTGCCAAGAAGTAGTGTAGGATCGACCAAAGTGGCGCTCTCGTGTTTCAGAGGCGTGACTCGGTTCGGGTCGTTGAGCCAGCGAATTATGTAAGTAAGATACCTACTCTTAATTGCACAAAAGATTCATCATCATCATCATCAGCCTATCGCAGTCCACTGTTGGACGTAGGCCTCTCCAATTGTTCGCCACCGTGATCTAACCTTGGCTTCTCGCATCCAGCTCTTGCCAGTCATCCTGCGCAGATCGTCCCTCCACCTAGCCAGAGGGCGCCCTACATTCATCGTCATCATCGTCAGCCCATTTAAGTCCCCACTGCTGGGGCACGGGCCTCCCTCAATCACATGAGGGGTAATTGCCATACTCACCACGCTTGGCAGACGGGTTGGCGAGGGTTTTGATATATATGCAGAGTTTTCCTTCTCTGGGTGCTGATGATTATGCCAGAAGCTTTACCTTAGTCGCCTTTTACGACACCTCGGTAAGAGTGAAGGTGGCCTATTCTACTCTGCAGGGGACCCTACATTAGGTTTGCCAAGACGCGGTCTCCACTCTAGAACTCGTTTACCCCATCGGTTGTCGGCTCTACGGCTAATATGGCCAGCCCACTGCTACTTAAGCTTGCTAATCTGGTGAGCAATGTCGATGACTTTGGTTCTCTGCTGGATCACCTCATTTCTGATTCGATCTCGGAGAATTCCAAAACACAAATGATTACAGAACTTAAATTTACGCATGCAAACTTTTCTCTTGAATTCATGAGGAAGTAACTTCTTTTTATTTTTTTAATGTTACAATAGGCAGACAAGCATGCAACCCATCTAATGGTGATTGCGACCGCCACCGCTCATAGACAAATAATGCCTAGGTTCACCGCTGCCTACTATCACAGAATAACATGCTACTTAAAAATTTTAATAGAACTTTGAAAAGGGAAAGAATCAGATGGTCATCCTACGTCAAGGCATGCTACCGGGGAAGAACTCTTTTCGAAACACGCTCAAAAAAAGAAAATGTCATAGCGATTAGGTAAAAGACTTAAAATGGCTACCGGAACACCTCGGCTGGGGCAGACTGGCAGCTCAGTATAAAGCTTTTATGCACTTGGTGATGTGATTTTAAAACTGGGCAATAAAATATTAGATATGTTAGTCGACCGAATCAGAATGTAGTTTGAGAATACGTGATCGAGGGAAAACAGTCAAAATATAATTTCATACCTTTTGTTTGACTTCATTCATTTGGGCCACATTCAATGATAACGTCAAGTGGTTTCTTTCTTTCTTCTTTCCATTTCTATCTCGCAATTTTTATGGAGTGTCAAGACTTAGATTCGTCTTTATTTTTTATTATGGATGAATTTGTCATGAATCATTTCAGCGGAAAGAAGCTTTATTTTTAATTAATCTAAGGAAAAGATATTAAATTTTTTATAGTCCTGGAAAAAGCAACGGATATTCAACCCTGTTTAATCATTCATAAGGTTTCGTCAATATTGCTACATTGTGTTTATTTTTTCACGACATTGAAGGCCCTAAGGCAGTAGTTACACTGGTGGCGATAAGCGAAAAGCAAGGATAGACAGAAACTAGAAACGAGGTGGTGAGAATAAGGAAATAAATTGTAGTTCCGATAGTTTTGTCGCTGGGCTATAGCGAGTGCGCAAGGGTGACGGGCGCACTGTACGGAAATGGCAGCTAGTTGATCATCATCATCATTCAGCCAATAGACATCCACAGCTGGACATAGGCCTCCCCCAATGTTCTCCACACAGATCGGTTCTATGCCGTCACCTTGTGGGGGACCTGCCACGGCTGCGACTTCCTGTACGTCGCCCGCCTGAACACGAGATACATTTTTTAAGTGTGTTATTTACTTAAAAATAAGCAGATGTCCAGGATAAACTGACATGGAAGGGGGAGAATTTTTTGCTCCTTAAATAAGGGCTTACAGTGAGCTAGATAGGCAATCAGCACTACATGCTGCTCGTATGCATTTTTTTGAGCTCTGAAGGCTCTTTCGACATCTACTGACTGTCCTCATATAGTAAGACCATATCGCAATACTGAGGATATCATAGCCGTGATATGCGCAATCTATAGTATTTTAATTTGACTAATTGTTACTTTGTTACGAGCACTTGTTTGCTGGATTACAATTATATTGGAGTAGAATAGTGATGTGTATCGAGGTCCTACTCGAGTGAGACTAGAAAAAAACAGAAGAGTAGAGTTGGCGCTGATGCGAGTCCGTTCTTTTAGAAATGAGTACCTACGCTCTTCTCTTGAAGATACTCGTACCTAAATATGACCGTGGGAGATTGACGCTTCAGCGTGAATAGCCGGCTCGACAGAAGTGATACAATTGCCTCACAAAAAACCGGCGTGAAGCAGCACTGTGCTGTGCTTCGCTGCGTGAGTGAGAGTACCGTAGGCCCAATCCGGGGAAAAGGGGAATGTAAAGGTTGGCAGCGTACTTGTGACTCCTCTGGTGTCGCGGGTGTCCATGGGTGGCAGCAATCGTTTACTATCAGGTGATCCGTCTGCTCGTCTTGCACCTATCACAAAAAAAAAAGTCGTACTCGTCGGGAAATATTGCTGCAGGCAAACCAACTTCTTCCGTTTGACCGCGTACAGCGTATAGCTGAATTGTTGGTGTCTTGACTCTCTCTAGTCGACTTGATCCTCTAGCACTGCGCCGGGATATAGCTTCCCTCAGCATTCTATACCGCATCTAACATGGGGAGTGCTCTGAGGAACTGTTTGATCTTCTTCCTGCAGCTGAAATCTTACATCAAACCACTTGCAAGCGATTGTCATTCCATCCCCATCATTTCGATGGATGGCGGTCCAATACTGTGCGTTTCTCGTGGAGCTTTCTACCACGCACCTCAGTTCTGTGGAACGTTTTGACTGCAGGAGTATTTCCCGACGGCTACGACTTAAGGACCTTCAAGAGAAGAGCGTACACTTTTTTTAAAAAGGCCGGCAACACTTTAGGGATCTCTCTGATTTCACGGATGTTCATCGGCGGCGTTGATTACTTTCCATCAGGGGACTCGCTTGTTCGTTTGTCCGCCTCTAGCTTAAAAAAACTGTATCACAAAACTGAGTAACGCGGAAATTCCATACAAACTTACATGCGCCTAGGTTCATGGTTCATCATCATCATCATAATATCAGTCCACATCCACCCACTGCTGAGCATAGGCCTCTTCTTTATCACGCCATTCCTTTAGGTCCCTTGCCAGCCTTAGCCACCATTCGTTAAATGCGTTTCCCCACCTATTACAAATATTTGCACGGCATATATTTTGACTGCTTTAATCAAAACATATGTCGTGTAAATATTTGCAATGTCACTGTATTGCGTGCGAGTGACTCGGACCACTCAAAACATGCAGACTCACTAATGCCGTACAAAATAAAACGATGTACGCATTTGTATGGACGCGCGGGGATCGTTAAGCTTCGTTATGGTTGTTTTTGTAACGACCTCTCGTTAAGTCCAGACTGGGTATAGTTTGTCTGATCGCACTTTATTATCAAGTAAAGGTGCTGAGTTGAAGTTTAAGGCAAGGGGCATTGATTTATTTTTTTCTTTTGCAGCTCAACGTCCTGTTGGTCTAGTGAAGTACCGGGCCGTGATCTCGGGGTCCTGGATTCGATTCCCAGATCGAGCGAAAGTTTATTTCGTGTGTTCGTGATCACCAATCCGCATTTAGCAAACGTGGTGATTAAGCTCAATCCTATCATAGTAGCGATAACTTGATTTCTATGCTGGACCCCTGCAGTGGGACAGTTTATAGGCTAATACTTTACTTTAATATTAAAAAGAAAACAAAAATCAAAAATGTCTTTATTCAATTTAAGTCCATACAGAACATTTATGAATGTCAAATATTTTGTAATCTACCGCTGATTCGGAATGTCAATATCTACCGAGAATAATCAATGATATTTTGAGGTAACTTAACATTCTAATGCTCAATCCTACAAATGAATTTCCAGTTTTATGAAGTCTTAGATTTTGGACTGCAAGCCTATGTTTATTTCGCGTGTTAAAGCTATGAAAAATCTGATTTTTGCGAGTAAAGGTGCAAGTTCTTGCGTACAAACATAATACAATCAAAAATTTATTGAGATGATACGGTTTAAATATTAATGGCTTGTAAGTCAGCACCGGATCCCCACAGTAGTAGACCATCTGACATCAGACTATGAAAATAGCTAAAATAAACCAGTCTCGCTGTCCCTATTCCGGCTCAGGCAGCTATGCTTCCTTCTCATCTTAATTCATCCGTACACATGAAACAAATTGGAAAGCGGCTTCATAGCGCGGGGACACTAGTACGCTAAAGCAATGCCTGAGCCTCGACCCCACCCCCCCGCATCTCGTCCGTGTCGCAAATCCATTATGTCAGGCGCACGACATTTATTGATGACGAAACCTTAGGTCCGTCACCGCCTCGCCTCGACGTGCCTTAAACTGTTTTACACTTACTGCACACACGGAGAAGCGCTACTTGTTGCGAGACATGTAGCGCAACACCATCTGTACGCGGCTTTTCTTTAAAACTGTTGATCTCGCTTTTTTAGTAGTTGGTATCCAAGCAAATCAATTTTGAAACTCTAACATTAAGCTACTGCTACACATGCTTAAGGCATGCTACTTTTGAGTAAGTGCTACTTAGTACTAATGTGAACAGACGTGATATTAATAAAACTACAAAAATCACACGCGCCAGTCGAAAAAATCGTTTTAACCATGCAACCTGTGGTGTGGGTGGAAGGGGAGGGTGGCGGCGTGCTTTAGCACGGGTAAACAGGTTTGTTCATTTTGAAGCATGCTTTTAGATGGCTAATAGCATGCTTATTGATAGCAAATGGGGATAGTTCATTAGGCAGGTGTAATACCTAAATAGCGACGAGACGTTACCAAATAAAGTTATAATGTTGCATTATGTTAACAATAACAGTTGTCTGAACAGTGGAGCTGCTCTACTTTAAGTTTTATAATTAGCTCTTAAGTTCATTAGCTTGAACTGTTAATCACCTGTCTGGTCGATATTTATTAGCAACAGTATACACCGTGAATAAATAAATATTGAGCCAATGATTAATGATTTCCATTAAGTTTCCATAGACTGTTAGGTACATATTAGCCGCTCTTCTCAATAAATCAAATATTGATAGCTTGTCAAATAAGTTTAAGAAGTTCTTTCGATGTTCACAAGCTTTGAAAACGCCTGAGCTTAATTAATTACCTAAAGGATAAAATGCGGCTTAGAAAGCTGTTTATGTGGGGGTGTCATCTATAGGGGCCTTCTCCTACGAGAAGCCAGCCTTTAGTGGGTAAGGTAAGCTTCTATCTACTGATAAACCCCTGCGATTCACCCTTATTGCAGATAATAATAATATTCTCCAAATCGATATTTCTGTTATGGCGGCCGATCTCAGCGGTCGGCCATTGACCCAGGACATATTATAGTGCACAAGTATTTGCGCAGACACAAGCGCACTCTTTATTTCTTACCATCATATTTCGATGGGAAACATATTTGACACGATCGAAGACGCGATAGCGATATTACAAAAACTACTCTGATACCGACTTTAATCCTAAACTAACAAGTTCGTGATTATTACGGAATAATGTTACTTCTTAATTTTTTATTACAAATCCTTGACTAACCATAGACTACTTAGTACCGCAGGAGAGTGTCAAAATTTATTAAATCATTCAATCATTCGTTCAGTGACGTTTTGTTTTACATAACCTTAGTTGATATTTTTATAGAAATCTTTTGCAATTTATTCTTAATTAAATCATCATCATCATCATCATCATCAGCCCATTTAAGTCCCCACTGCTGGGGCACGGGCCTCCCTCAATCACATGAGGGGTAATTGCCATACTCACCACGCTTGGCAGACGGGTTGGCGAGGGTTTTGGTATAAATGCACAGTTTTCCTTCTCTGGGTGCTGATGATCATGCCAGCAGCTTTACCTTAGTCGCCTTTTACGACACCTCGGTAAGAGTGAGAGTGGCCTATGCTACACGGCTTAAGTAAATAACACACTTAAAAAAATCATCATCCCGCCTGAACACGAGATGAAATTTTTAAGTGTGTTATTTACTTACCTAACCTTGTTTTGTTGTCTGAAGTAAAAGTATTTTTGAAATGTTTTAGGCAAAATTAAATTATGATATTGAGGGAGTGTCATGATTGTACAGCCGATTTACTTATCTACTAGGTAGATTATGGATCAAAATGATATTCCTGTTCAGTCACCCACTCTATATAATTAGCAAGGCAGGTTACCTGTCCAATAATTATGTTATTTCCGCTACTTGCTCTAATTAAGGCTAATTAACGGATGCCTCACCATTGACCTTTGAAACAATAACACAGTGTAAATATACCTAGTGCCATGATTTATCTCATCTCAGCTTATAATGGAGAACTTGCATATTTTTTTATTTTAGTTTTATACAGTCTATCTTATACATTTAATGAGTTGCTTCGGCGGAACATGTGTTTCATGGGCATTAAGATATATAATCACTTGCCCAATTCCCTAAGAATCTTACCACTAATTAAATTTAAGGTAAAATTAAGAAAGTGGCCGGTTGATGGTTGTTTTTATGACCTGAAAGAATACTTCGATAGCAAATACAGATGATTAGTTTATTTTATATCATTGACATAAATTTCAATACTATTAATTAATTATTTATATTTCCATTTTTATTGATTTCAATTTTGACATCTCAATAATTTTTGATCTATTTTGATATTCTGACTTAATTATTTCGTTAACATTTCTCTTTTGACCTTAATAGTAATTTTAGACATACCTACATTATGTAATTAATTATAAAGTGTTGAAATGCATGTCAAACAAAATTTTATTAGCATGAAATTATTTAGTAAATATACTATTGTATGCCTAAACAGGTAATCAAATGGGTCGTCAAGCTTTAAAGTGCGTCGCACTTTAAAGCATCAGCTGGGTTTTGGGTCCCGGGTTCGAACCCCAGGTCAGACCAAATTTTGTACCAGAGTTTTTCTCAACCGTCAGCCCGGAGTCTGGAAGTTGGCGGTCTTGTACCCTCGTGGTCTCAAACTACGCTTAGCCGTTGGTCCTGCACCTGATCCCTCTTCGGTCGTGTCACACTGATGTCCCATCAAAATATGACAGTAAGGGGATAGAGAGTGCTCTTGTGGTCCTGCGAAAACACTTGTGGACTATTAATATGTACTGCGTCGATGGCAGATCGACGACCGAAATGTCGGTTTGGAGGACATTATTTTTGACCGAATTATTATTGTTATAATGACAAATTTTTAACTACAGAGAATGACAACAGATTACTGCAGTTAACTGACAAAATGTCAGATTGGCTAGTTTACTATTCGAAGATATGTATGTAGACATTACTTCTCACTTGGAAACTTTATACTATGTCTTCTTCAGTTTTATCTCTTGCCACGTATGAATTTATCAAGTTATTCAAGATCCATTACGCAAATTGGGGCGGGGGTTCGCAAAGCTTGTGCGTGTCTTATGGTACATAGTTGCCAGTTGGCAAGGGTAATGGATCGGAATAACTGTGGAACTTGTCACACAATGCCCTAATTCCATGTCACTTATGCCATAAAGAGAGCGTGACATGAAAAACAAATCTCTTGGCTCGGATTAAAAATGTCAAATTTCTTTGGTACAAGTGGTAACTTCTCCGTTCTATTTTTTTTATGATCTAGCTCCTCCTGATCTTAGCGTGTGTTTCACGTTGCGTGTTGGAACGGGATAGCATGAGTTTTAGTACAGTAATAACTCAAGATTGCCTTTTGTATTAAGGTGTATTAAGGATAATGTTGTTTCCCAGTTGCGTCCAAAGCTGTCGCTTTAAAGCCCGGGGTACGATTGGACCATGATTCTTTATTTGGGGAGTCTGGTAATTACAATGAAGCTGAAGTATGATTTTCTAGATATTTCGTAATATTGATTTTGGAAACTGGTTATTTATGTAAATGAGATTTGGCGTTTTTTGTGAATGAATGTGTTACCTTTATTAAAAGTATTCAATTTTTTTCTTCATACTTTCAGCCACGTTTAGGCATGACTTATGAGCCAGCTATTTCGTCAGATCCATTAGGAAATATCACTGCAGCTAAACTGTTTCACAGAAATGATGAACGTGATATAAAGTTCTATGTGACGCCTAGAAACGTCTATTCACTCTTGCCTTAATAATAATATTTCACAACATCAGATACATTGATCTGACTCCGAGATAGGTAGCTCAATCACCTGTGTTACGGATATCAGAACCAACAGCGGAGTTACAAATATATACATATAATACTTTTCTTTTGTAAATACATATTAATAACATATAGAAGCACCCAAACCAATACAAACAGAGATGTTCATGCACAAAATGCTTCTACTGTGCGGGGATCGAACCCGCAACCCTTGCACCAGAGGCAGCGTTCACTACCACTGATCCAAACGGGGCGTTTAGAAGATAGTTTTTTAGATTTTCGCGTTGCATTATAACTATAATGTATCAATCCGGGGATTAACACGATATTTATTATGTGAAACAACATTGTGTACTCACATATTTGGCTCGACGTTTCGGCTACGTTACAGCAGCCGTGGTCACGAGTGGTCAGTCCGCTCGTGACCACGGCTGCTGTAACCTTAGTCGCCTTTTACGACACCTTGGTAAGAGTGAGGGTGGCCTATTCTACTCTGCCGGGGACCACACGGCGTCCATATAGGCAGTACTACGGGTTAATAGGTACTCGACTAGAGTGATTCGTAATCACTTTAGTTGGGTACTTAGTAGGCTGAGGCACTCAAGGGAATACCTGTTTAATTCGCCCGGGCTCCTGCTAATCTACTTACTTTATTCGTCTTTAATCTTAATTGTATAGTGAGTCCTGCAATGCTGAGTAATGCCTCATATAAAACGTTTATACCTCTCAACTCTCGTTACATATTAAGTAGGTACTTAATTTAGCTAAAGCCTACTTAAAGTTCTACTTAGGATTATGGTTGGATTATACTGATGGAGTGAGGATCAACAATTAACAAGGCTGTCGTTATTTAGAAGAGGAATTTAATGGGATAGTGACGTAAGCGCAATGGTAGGTCAAGAAAGTGTGCCTTTTAAACTGAAGGTCCTATCTTCAAATTTGAGCATAGCCCCTAGAAGATCCACTAGATCTATGTGTGAATTTGTTTCACTAATTTGGCGGTGAAAATATTGTTGGAATTCGGTAATTAATTTTACTTGTTGAGGCAATTTTTATAACAGTACTAATAAGTATTATATTTTCAGTATGATTATTTAAAACTATCAACACCAAATAACATCTCAGGACTTTTACTTAAATTCGATTTATCGAAGTAAATTTTTTTTTATAACAAATTGACCGTTATAACCTTTTTAGACGTTCTATTTCTTTCGAATTAACGAAATTTTTAAAAAAAAAATACTTACGTAGTCTTAAATAATATTTACTTAATTAAAAAGAAATAGTGACATGTATAATAACTCAAAAAAGGTACAGCTGCTCATCTCTACAAACTTTTGCAAATAAAAAAGTACTTACCAAACAACTTCAAACACTTCACAGTTACTTTTTAATCGCAAAATAACTGGAGGTAACTTTTTCACAAGACTCAGACTTTCGGGAGAATATACAGTCAGGGGTTACGTGTAGCTACCTCCGACGCCTGGGACAGACTGCGGCTCTGTTCAACATTTGCGGGTTCGCACTTTCGCAGAATCTACGGTTATACGTGCAGAGTAAAGGTAATAGTAGAAATAAAATAAACCAACCCTCTAAACTACCTATTTGCACACCAAAGATACTAATTAGGTTAGCAATTTATACATTTTGGGGAAACGCATAGTAAAAGTTTGACGAAAGAAATAAAGAAAGAACATCTCTATTATATGACGTTTTTGACAAACACTTGAGATCTACTTTATTGAAAAATCTGTCGAAGACACTTTGTCCCGAAGCCCATTTTTTATATCAATTGAGCATAAATATATTTATTTTTTGTTCATAATTCTGAGCAACTTTTATGACCGACCAGAACGATTGGAAAATAAAATATGACGAATATCAATGTCGGTACGCGAGTTTTTCTAAGCCGAACTGAAATTTTTAACGCATTCTACTTTGTTAGAAGTACTAAGAAATGGATTAAGGTGCTTCGACCAGCAGTGGTCCCCTTATCGAAACGCCTTAGAACATTTCTTGAATTATCCTTACAAATATCAATTATTGTCACGGTGGCCTGGCAAGATTTCAAGCAAGCATCATAATATCAACATGTCATATCTCATCATCATCAATTCAGCCAATAGACGTCCACTGCTAGACATAGGCCTACCCAATCTTCTCCACACAGATCGGACCAGGGGGTCTAATTTCAAGTTACCACGTACGATCGTTCGATCGAGCCGACAGTCAATCAATTGTAGTTTAGTTTGGCAATTTGAAATACCATCGTATGGGACACTTTCGTACGGATCCGACCATAGACTCTCGTGAATGAATGATATTCGCGATGATAGTGTCGCCGAAAGACCCACATCAAATAAAACCAATTGAACTGATTTTATTTATAATTAACAATATTTTTTTTAACGAATAAAAGATATTTGACTTTTTCAATTAAAGGACTATTGTTTAATGTGTTTGAAAGAAAGATTTTAAATAATAAAAACATTAAAATGTTAAAATATTTTAAAAAATCTGACAGCTTGCTATTTTTCTACATCATAGCCCATATAGTTATCTGTGGCCATCTGTGAAACATTAGAAAAAAACTTGTAAATTATTGACATAAGTATGTACGTACGATAAATATGCAACCTCAATACATAATTTAAAATATTGTAAAATTGTTTGAAAGCGTATGTACATTAGTATTATGCTTATATACAAGTTCTATAGTTATCTAAAGACTCTACTTTCTTAAGTAAAATCAAGTATAAGTTAGGTTAGTCGCATAATCCTACCTAAATAAGTTTATTTGTTATTAAATTTACTCTGCCGGGGACCACTCGGCCACGGAGTAGAATAGGCCATCCTCACTCTTACCGAGGTGTCGTAAAAGGCCAATAAGGTAAAGCTGCTGGCATGATCATCAGCACCCAGACATGGAAAACTCTGCATTTATATCAAAACCCTCGCCAACCCGTCTGCCAAGCGTGGTGAGTATGGCAATTACCCCTCATGTGATTGAGGAAGGCCCGTGCCCCAGCAGTGGGGACTTAAATGGGCTGATGATGATGATGATCCTATTTTAAGAAGAAACTATGTACACACACATATTTTGTATTCTTTCTGTGCAATAAAGGATGTCTATCTATCTATCTTCACACACCCACTTAGTATTAATTAATAACCTTTAACTATTTAAAAATAAAACAACGCCCCATTGTCTAATGGTTTAAGACGGTTCTGACGATGGCCCTGTGGCCATGATCTCGGGGTCATGGGTTCGATTCCCGGGTCGAGCAGTTTTGAATTTTCCGAACATAGTTCGGGTTTGTGATCACTAATCCGCATTTGGCAAGAGTGATGATTAAGCCTAATCCCATCATAGTAGCGATGACTTGATTTCTATGATGGGGGTCTTAGCCCTACAAAGGGAATAATTAAGCTGATACTTTACTTTATTTACATAATAAATTATGACTGAATGATGCTTGTCCATAGGTACTTATCAGTTGAATTATAACAAACTATTTTCAGCAAATAATTAACTTCGTTTAGCAATGAAACCCGAGTACTGGAACTGGGTATGTTTCTTCTAGCGGAGATCTGTGCAATGCTGGTAGATATTCTGCAATAATCATATGTTTGAGATACAATGCAGAGTTTTCCTTCTCTGGGTGCTCGATGATCATGCCAGCAGACCTTAGTCGCCTTACGCACCTCGGTAGAGTGAGGTGGCCTATTCTACTCTGCCGGGACCACTCGGCTGATTAAAATAATATAAAATAGGATTACATTTATTGTATCTTTTATTATTTATTTAAATAAATGATTCCAATTCACATGTACTTTGTTGTTTTTTTTCATTCCTTATGTACTGCTCTCCTGTAATTAGTATGTTAATCGCATGAGTGTTAACAGGGCTTTTGGAACAGTGGTAGTGAACGATGGCTTTGGTTCAAGGGTTGCTGGTTCGATCCCCATACAGTACAAACATTTTTGTGCATGTACATGTCTGTTTGTATTGGTCTGGGTGTTTTCTATTCAATTCAATTCAATTCAAATAATTCTTTATTTGCATAGGCTTGTACACAGCACTTACAAATCGTCATACATTTGAATGACTTTAAAACTATTTATAAGTACTTATGTATAATTTACATGTAATACATATATATGTTGATACATAAAATACTAAAGAAATAAATAAACATAATGCGATTCTACCACCGGCTCGAAAAGTTGTTTTTGGTCGAGAAGATCCGGCAAGAAACTCGCCAGTTACTCCTTTTAATCGCCAACTTTTTTACAATGGTTTATTATCTTCATACCAAGTCATACAGTCCTATGTATTAGTATGTTTTTACAAAAGAAAAGTATTATATGTATATATTTGTAATCCCACTGTGGACTATGATATCCGTAACACGGGTGCTTGAGCTACCTATCTCGGAGTCAGATCAATGTACATATGTGATGTTGTGAAATATTCTATGGGATATATTGAAATTCACTAACTAATAGTGGAGCAAATGTATTAAACCAGTTAAACATAAGTTTAACTGGTTGGTACTGTGTAATCTTTAATGGATATCCAAAATTACCCCAAAATTGTAAAATTTATACTTATAAATTTTACAATTTTGGGGAAATACAATTTTGAGATAACTAGGTATACTTAGTTATGTAGGAACCTAACACAAAGGTAAGTAG
>CM032468.1:18445193-18471529 GCA_019059595.1 Marasmia exigua
TTGTATCATACTTTTTTGTTTTTGTGCAATCGAGAATATCTATCTAGGGGAATGTGGGGGGAAACCGGATAGGGGTAAAACCAGACAGATGCTATTTCACTGCTCCGCATATCGCTATCTCGTTCTTGCTAGCTGGAAAGTACTCGCATACGCTCGCGCATTGCAGTCGCAAATGTAACGACAACATCTTGGCGCGCGGAGTAATACACAAAAATCAAAAACAATGGTATTTCATATAATATTTTATCAACTTTAACGTACTATCATTTGTTTTGGTCGTGTTCAATCATAAAGTTGTATTTTTCTTGAGTAGTTTGTTGCCAAAAGTGCGACCATAACCTGTTGGCAGATAATAGTTCAAACATAGTACCTGTGGGGTATAAACGGACGGGGTGATAACAGATATCCGATTTCACCCCGAATTGATTGAGTTTAATTGATTGATATGTAGGTAGGTATTGTGTGTGTTTTTCTTAATGTTTTGATTTAGTGTTTTGTAGCAGTGCTTTGCTTATCTGCAGCTGGACATAATATTCCACCGCTAATGATTTTTCTTCGAGTAAGAATGATGATGAGAGTGAGCTTCTAGATGGTGCTCTAGCAGGTACAGTAGCCGTGTGTCATGCAAGTGGTTGGATGCAACAACATATTTTCACTGAATGGATGCACCACTTTATCAGCTGTGTGAAACCAAGCAAAGAAAATCCAGTAATTCTTGTTTTAGATGGTCACACCACTCACACTAAGAACCTGGAAGCCATCGAGTTAGCTTGTGATCATGGTGTCATAATGCTTTGCTTACCGCCTCACTGCACGTACAGACTACAACCTCTCGATGTTGGTCTTGTGGGCCTCTATGCAAAATGCAGTTTCTGCTTATACCAAAACTGGAATTTGCTCCCTGAATCCCAATATTTTCACGGATGTAGATTTTGCACCATCACAGACTACAGAAATACCATTTACACGACCGCAAAATCTCCGAGGATCAATTTCCCCGAGCAAGAACTCCGTCTCCACAACCAGGAACATCTACAGGAGGAGAAACGCCTTCAATGAGTCTAGTGTCGCCAAAGGAAATCACGCCAATGCACTTTTGCCAAATTGCCGTACAAAAATGAATTAGCAGAGAATGTTAATCAATCAATCTGTAAAATTAAATTAAAAGGAAAAGGCGTCGGTAAGAAAAGCACTAAAGTAAAAGGTGTCAGTAAAAATACTAATAAATAAAACAAACAAGAGGGTTGGGAATGTTTAGTTTGTAGCGAAAAATACAACCAAACCATCTCTACGGATGAGTAGTATCAATGCACATCATGCCTTAAATGGGGACACGAAGCTTGCATCGCATGTTCTGGTTCAGATTTAATCTTTTAAATGTGGAAAAACTCTAAATAATTTATATATTTTGATGTCATCTGTTTTCACCCCTTTAATAAAAAACGACTATCTGGTTTTACCCATAGGTATGGGGTGAATTCGGATCAGTCTTCATTTTTTAAAACATGTTCTTGTGTCTATAATTAAGATTAAAATTTAGTAATTTCTTACCAAAGTTATACCAAATGTATGCTAATTAACAAGTGATGATGATTATCTGAAAATATAAAAAAGTAACTAATATACGGGGTTTTTTCCTTAACTATCCGGTGTCCCCCCACATTCCCCTATCTATAATTCCCGTCGACTCAAAACTAAAAATCTTAAAATCAAATCTTAGTGTAGACCTACGAGTATCAGGGAATCTGTCGCATAGCCGTGGGTGGTGGGAGAGCCACGCTTCGGCATAAATGGGCTGGCTCGACAGGAGTACCACGGCCTCACAGAAAACCCGCGGTGAAACAGCGTCTATGCTGTGTTTTGCTGCGTAAGTGAAAGGGCACTGTAGGCCCAATCTGGGGAAAGGTTGGTTGCGAGTGTCTATGGACGGCGGCAATAGCTTAACATCAAATCAAAATTCAAACAAGGTAACAAAAAAAATCTACATTCAAACGAAAATCTTTAGCACGACACAAAAATGGCGTCATTTGAAACAAAGAAATGCAAGGTGCGAGCGATTTTTGATCTTCAGATAATAATATATAAATATTTCACATACATTGATCTGATACAGAGATAGGTAGCTCAAGCACCTGTGTTACGGATATCAGAACAGACAGCGAAATTACAAATATATACATATAATACTTTTACTTTTGTAAATACATACTTATAATACATAGAAAACACCCAGACTAATACAAACAGAAATGTTCATGTACACAAATGTTTGTACTATGCGGGGATCGAACCCGTAATCCTTGCACCAGAGACAGCGGTCACTACCACTGATCCCATCAGGTCGTCAGATGGTTATGCAATAGATTTCCCGAACGTACATATCTACCTAAACACGTCTTAGATGTGAGATGAAAATGCATAATGCATACAAGACAGCGCAGATTTCACTGATTCGACCATACCGCCAAACTTGTGGATTGTTAATTCCTACTTACAAATGAACAAAGAGCCAAAGTTTCTGATTTGCTATTGTCATCGGCTTCAACTTCCTAAGTTACAATCGAGATTCGCAGAATCCAACTCTTATATCTTATTGTGAGCAAATACAAGGCTTGTTCAAAGACGATAAAACAAATACAAGAATGCTGCTCGCTAAAGTGGAAGATTGGAGTCGAAAATATACTGTAGCGCCTTTTTTATACTCGCTCTTTTTCAACGATGTTGGTCTTTTATTAAAGTGAAATGAAATGAAATTATTTATTTGCTCAAAATGTGGTATAATAAAAAGATCTTACCGTTTAACCACAGTAGATAAATACTCTAAAGACATCGACACTCCGGCATTTTGGACAGAAAGTTACCTACCGTATCCCTATACGGTATTGTCCTATTATTTTTGGAAAGTATTATTCTTTCCTTTCCAAATTAGCACGAAGTTTAAAAAAAATAATCCACCCATAACAAATCCTCCCAAGCCCAACCACCCCAAAATCGTCTTATTGGTCTACTGGTTTAAGTACCGGGCCGTGATCGCGGAGTCCTAGGTCATTTGGTGCGTGTTAGAAAGTAGAACTAATGATATTTCTTAAGAAATAAGCATAATACTAGCATACAAAATTCGTACACAAAGGTACACAAAATTATTTCTAAAATTAAAAATTACACATTATTTTCATAACGTTTTGTTTCGTTACTTGGAAACCACGTTAAGCTATGGTCATGCACCCGAACGCTCGGGTCAACACACAGTGAGGTCCCACTATCCCCCCCATATCCAAATCTCCCCTCTCCGACCCCCCAAAAAGTAATTTGTAATGTGATCATCATCATTATCATCATTTCAGCCAATAGACGTCCACTGCTGGACATAGGCCTCTCCCAATGTTCTCCCAATGTAACTCGTAAATTACAGCAGACACTAAAATAGGAAGAACGGCCCTTAGCTACACCAAATAACTCCCCCCCCCCCCCTCCCACCCTCCATCATATCACTTTAAAAATCTGAAACCATTTTTTGATAACTTACATAATGTATCTACTTATTTCCCACTCACTTCCTGACCTACATAAATGACTTGTGCTCCATGAATATTAAAAACGCCAAGATTTTCACCTTTGCAGATGACACTGCCATAATTTTTCATGTTAATTCGTGGAGCCGAGTCTCTTGCGTAGCTCAGGAGGGCCTTAATAAAATCAGTGGTTGGCTTCAAAGCAATATATTAAATGCCAACGTCAGCAAAACCAAATTCATGACTTTTAGGATAAATAACAAAACAGTACCCAAAGAAACCCCCGCTCTAAAACTTCACTCATGTCAAAACGATAACCATCAAAAATACCTTTGTGAAACTCTCGAACAAGTAGACAAAATTAAATATCTTGGTGTCATTATTGACAATAAATTCACATGGCTACCTCAAACGGTCTCAGTTTCTTTGAGATTGAGAAAGATGATGCACATTTTCAAGAAACTGTCTTTGGTCGGTGACCCAGAGTTGATTAAAATGATGTACCTCAGTTTGTGCCAATCAGTCACAAACTATTGTATATCAACGTGGGGAGTTGCTTGCAAAACCCATCTTCTCAAACTAGAAAGAGCTCAGCGAGCTATACTAAAAATAGCTTTTCGGCGACCCAGAAGATACCCGACGGAAAAACTTTACTGCGAATGCCAAGTTCTCAGTGTTCGTAAACTGTACATAGCTGCAATAATAATAAATTTCCACAAACAAGCCAAAACAAATGCGAGAACTTGCGCTGAAGACCATCATCAGCCCCAACGAAAGTAATCCAGGGAATTCCTCAACCATCTACAGCAGGACAACGGGACTTGGACTCACCTCATCGTGGGATCAAGAACCTTCCCCTTCTCACCGGGCTACATCAAAACCCTCTCACCCCAACCCCTACCCCCTCCAATAACCACCCCTCTATAATTTCCTAACACCATAGTATAGGCAGTCAATATTTTTAAGTAGTATAATAATTAATATTAAGTAATCTTAAGTAGCAATAAGACTAACAAACACACACACACCAACACACTAATAACCAAAAAACATACACATCAACTAACACCACTATGTCTGCATCCAACATCCCCAACAACACCACCCCTCCCACTTCTCCCCCCCCAAGGGAGACCTCAGAGGTAGGGCATTTGGAGATGGCTTGGACGCAGGCACCCAGCCGGGTCTCCCCCAATCCTAGCGCCAACGCTACGGTAGCGAGTGGGAGAACGGCCCCCCTTTTCAACCCAATTATCCCAATAACATCTGGGACGGTCACAAAAGGGGGGCCGTCAGGCCCCTCCCTCCCCTCAGTCAACACACCACCCTTAACCACTAAAACCACACCAACAACTAAAACTCCCCCTCTTCCCCACACTTCACCCGATACAGAGCAGGACTCAAAACAACAAACACCAGACACAACTCACATAACACACAAAACACACACCGCACACACATCACACACCACACCAACACACACGCAAACAAGTACAGTTTTCAAAAATAATAGGAAACAAGAACACACTGGGCCGCAAGGCCCAACAGACACAACACAAACTGAAGCCCTCCCAGGGCACACACCGACCCACAAAACAAAAAAACAACCCAAAAAGACAGGCCGAATCACGAAGCGAGTCAGTGTACCGGCAACAAAAATCCCCACAGAGCTTTGTCGCACCATCGCACTGAAGCAAGGCCTAACGAAAAAGACGGCGACCGGAGGACTAAGACGAGCGGTGTCGCTGAAAAACGCGCAGGCTACGGCACGGCGGACAGTGGTAGACGATACCAGAAAACTGGCCGACGTATCGATGCTGGACGCGACCCTGACATCACCGCCGAAAGATCAGGAACAAATCCATACACCAACAGCAACAACCTCAACCCATAAGGAAACCCCCACCACGGAAATGCCAGCAATCGAGGAAAGCTGCGAACTCGCTCAGACCTTCCCTCAAAGAGACCACTACTCTATTGTGTTATCTATGACACCGGAACGGAGGGTGGACCAGGAGGGGGAGGAATGGGTAAAAAAGCTCCCGGACACCAAAACCCTACGTTCGGAAGTAGAGGAGGACCTACGGGAATTGGGAATCTGGGAGTCAGAGATCGCAAGCGACGACGCCTGGACAGATGTCGAAAGCGAGACCGGCAGACAGAGTATCCTCCCGCCGCTAGGAGGAGCACACATAGGTGTGTGCAAAGACCTCGCCACAGACAGAGCCCGGGAATACTACCAGGTGGGGAAAGAGGCACTAGAGAGCTCGAAGACCTTGAAAAAGGATTTGAGAGCTATAGCGGTTGAGTGCCTTTCTAACCTCAACGAACTGGTGCTCTCGCTCGCAGACTCAAGGAACCGACACCGGTTAAACCTGGAGAAAGAGAGAGTGAGGGCAGCTAGGGAAGCGGTCAGGATGGAGCGTTCTCACAGACAAGAGCTAGACCGGCAGAAAGTCGAATATGAACGACGGCTTCAAGAGGCAGACGGAACAAGGATGGCGCTGCAGCAGGTGCAGAGCTGGCTCGATTTCGAAATGGAAGGTATTGTAAAAAAGACAATGAAGGCAGTCCATCTCGAAACTAAGCAGGCGGAACCGATCGCAGCGCAAATTCTTACCATAGCCGAACCTCTACAACCGGCGAGCACAGACACAGAAACCGGACCGGCCCTGGCCGACATCAGTAAAAAACTCGGGGATCTCGCGAACGAGATTCATTATTTTAAACTGGACGCAAAAGAGGGTAGATCGAACAGTCAACGATCCGAGACCCCGGAAAGGCCCTCAGAAACGACGGACGGAAACCTTGTCGAAATACGACAGAGCCTGAACTCGATGCATGAGGACCTGAAAGAGGTGCGCACACTTCTAGAAGGTCCCAAACCTGCGTTGAGGTCCGAAGTTAAGGAGGACCTGACCCTGGCGACAGCACCTATAATGAGTAAAGCCCGCGAGATCCTAGAGGAAGTGCGTGAGGTCAAAGACGTGGCATATACCCAAGGAGCTCCCAATCCAACATCGATGGGTCTGGCAACTGAATTGGCAATCACCGACACGGCAACTCAGCTAGAGAGTATGCTAAACCCTCTCAGAGCTGATGTGTCGGAGGTAGCCAACCAGTCGAAAGCTCTCAATCAGACCTTGACGTTCATCAACTCCTCCCTCAGGCGAGCAAACAACCCCCCTCTACCGCCAGCCACAAGAGCGTACCCCTCATATGCAGCAGCGGCCAAAGCCCCCCCCACCCTACGACCGAGCCACGCTGTGATCGTCACGTCGACGGACCCCACCAAGACCGGCGAAAACGTCATTGAGGCGATAAGGGGAACCCTAGATTTTAAAAATACTGGGGTCCGAGTGGACAGGGTGAGGAAGGCCAAGGATAGAAAGATTGTTCTGAGCTGCGAGAGGGAGGAGGATGTCAAGAGACTGGTTGAGAGAATCAACACCAACGAGACGTTGCGAGTAAAGCAGGCGACGACGAACAACCCTCAGGTCAGGATACGTAATGTACTGGCCTATCACAAGGACGAGGATATCATTGCAAATCTGAAGGCGCAGAATAAGAAATTATTCGAGGACCTTAAGGGCAACGAGACCTACGTCCGGGTGAAGTACAGGAAGAAGGCGAGGAATCAGCTACAATGCCATCCGGTAGTGGAGGTGTCACCCCAACTGCACAAGAGATTGATGGAGGCAGGATACGTCCACATAGGTCTCGAAAAGAGAATCGTGGAGGACCAGTCCCCGTTAATTCAATGTGCAAAGTGCCTGGGCTTCGGACATACCAGGACACTATGCAAGGAGGGCACACAACTCTGCAGTTACTGTGGAGAGGAGCACTTCTGGCAGAACTGTCCTGCACGAGCACAGGAACAGGACCCACACTGCAAAAACTGTCAACGGGCCAAAGCAGACACCACAAACAACCCACACATGGCCTTTGACCCCAGATGCCCGCAATGGCAAACATGGGACAATATAGCGCGTTCCCGCATAGCGTATTGCTAAGGGCACCTCAAGCACGAACGGCTCAATCTCCCCTGTGGCTGACACGACAAGGCTTCACTTCATCCAAGCCAATCTGCGAAAGTCCAAACGGGCCACAGCAGAGCTACTCCAAGCTGCGGAAAATCGCGGTGCGGCAATAGCTCTGGTGCAGGAACCCTATGTGGGCTCCACAGGAACAGTAAAACAGTTCCCAGGCACCAGGGTAATTCAATGCACAGTGAACAGGCAAAAACCAGTCAAGGCCGCCATAATAATTTTTAGTGACAAGCTGAGAGTCATCCACGACCCACAGCTTGTAACTGAAACCGAATGCGCGGTGCTCCTGGAAGCCGGTAAACTAAAGCTTGGAGTAGTGTCAATCTACTACGAGGGAGACCAACCAATAGAGCCGTACACCGACAGGACCAAGGCAATATGCCAACACCTGAACACCCCAAATGTGATCATAGGGGGTGACGTCAACGCCTGGAGTCAATGGTGGGGCAGCTCATCTGAAAACCAGCGCGGCGAAGCCTATAGTTCCTTCCTAAATGAGATGGACTTTCACATCCTAAACAGCGGAGACACCCCGACCTACGAAGAGTACCGCGGAGGGAAACTGTGCACAAGCTTTGTGGACGTGACAGCGTGCGGCGCACCTCTGCTAGGGAAAATAAAAGAGTGGAAAGTCGATCGAGATCTTACCACATCAGACCACAACGCCATTACCTTCACACTGGTTGTCGGGGAGAAACTACAAAAAGTAGAACACCCCACAACCAGAAGGTACAACACTAAAAAGGCAAAATGGTTTGATTTTGATCGACAACTACACGAAGTCCTAGCAAAAAAAGGCCTCACAATAGGCGCGATCGATAGTGTCAAAACTGGAGAAGAGATGGAGGCCATCATAAGGGACTACACCTCAGCCATTACGGAAGCGTGCGACAGAGCAATTCCCAAAAGTGGCACAAAGAGGAGCAAGGCAACCCCGCCTTGGTGGACAGAGGAGATCAAAGAGCTCAAGCGGGATGTATTGCGTAAAAAGCGACGCATCAGGAACGCAGCGCCCCCCCGACTGGAGCTGGTATATCAGGAGTATCAGGCAGCGAGACAACTCTATGCCGAAAAAGCTTCTGAAGCGCAGACGCGAAGCTGGAAGGAGTTCTGCACCAAACAGGACAGGGAGAGTATGTGGGATGGAATATACAGGGTCTTACGGAACATATCTGGTAGACAGGAGGACGTATTGCTGAAAGGAGCGAACGGCGAGACACTGAGTCCGAATGCATCGGCTAACCTTCTCGCAGAAACCTTCTACCCTAGAGACTCTGTATCTACAGACCAGTTGCACCATACTTATCTCCGAGACCTGACTAGAAGTGGAACGCCAGAGGAAAGCAGACTAGGAAGTGACGACCCCCCGTTCACGGTTGCCGAAGTGGAGGCTGTGCTAAAAACACAAAACCCAAAGAAAGCACCGGGAGCGGACGGATTCACTTCAGACATCTGCGCAAGGGCAATCCGCAGCGAACGAGATGTATTTATGGCAATCGCAAACAAATGCTTAGCCATCGAGTACTTCCCCAAGCCGTGGAAAACCGCCCATGTCGTCATCCTTCGGAAACCTGGCAAGGACGACTACACCCAACCAAAATCGTATCGCCCCATAGGACTCTTATCGGTACTTGGGAAAACGATCGAAAAACTACTGGTGGGAAGACTCCAATGGCACCTTCTTCCGACAATCAACACGCGCCAATACGGCTTCATGCCACAGCGCGGAACCGAGGACGCTCTCTACGACTTGATGGACCACATACGCAATGAGCAGGCACAGAGGAAATCTGTAATTGTGGTCTCATTGGACATAGAAGGAGCCTTCGACAACGCGTGGTGGCCGGCTCTAAAACTCCAACTTATCAAGAAAAATTGCCCCCGAAATCTCTATAGGATAGTGGACTCATACCTGTCTGACAGGAAAGTGACGGTGAATTACGCAGGAGCATCCAGCGAGAGAGATACCAATAAAGGCTGCGTGCAAGGCTCCATAGGAGGCCCAACCTTTTGGAATCTCATTCTGGATCCGCTGCTGGATACACTGTCCAAAGAAAAAGTCCACTGTCAGGCTTTCGCTGACGACGTAGTTCTGGTCTTCTCTGGTAGAACAGTGTCAGAGATGGAGAGTCCCATCAACCAAGTTCTGGACAAAGTGGTGTCCTGGGGTAAGATCAACAAACTGAACTTTGCAGCGCACAAAACATCCGCCATGCTGCTCACTAAAAAACTAAAGTTCGGCCTCCCCAGGTTAATCATGTCCGGAATTCAGATATCACTGGTTGATAAGATAAAACTTCTCGGCATCTACATAGACAAAAACTTGAACTTCAATGCACACGTTACCGCTCAATGTAAGAAAGCTGCGGACATCTACAAACAACTAGCGCGTGCAGCGAGGGTCAGTTGGGGTCTTAACGGAGAAATAGTGAGAACTATATACGTCTCAGTCATCGAGCCTATAATGACGTACGGGGCAAGCGCATGGTCACAATCGACAGAGCTCCAGATGAACAGGAAGAAGTTGGATGCGATCCAGAGAAGCTTTGCGCAAAAAATCTGCAAGGCATACCGCACTACGTCCTTGACGGCAGTGCTGGCACTTTCCGGAACGCTTCCACTCGATCTGCGCATACAAGAGGCCGCAACCCTGTACAAGGCAAAGAAGGGCATCACGACAGACTATGTTCCTCCAGAAAGGAAGCTCGAAGGAAAAGTTAAATTCCTCAACCTACCCCATCCCGCTAAAAAGACCACGGTGGACTACGAGCTATTGGAGAACATGGACCCTCAAACCCAAGAAACCCACAAAATAAAGGGCCCTCAGATCTACACCGACGGCAGTAAAATAGCCGGCAAAGTAGGAGCGGCCCTGACTTGGTGGGAGAATGGAAAAGAGGAGGTCAACGATACCTTCAGCCTGGACCCGACCTGCACGGTGTTCCAGTCGGAACTATATGCTCTCCATAGGGCGGTGCTAAGGGCGAAGGAGAGCGAACGGGACACAGTCAACATACTCAGCGACTCACGATCATCGCTGGAGTTGCTGTCCAACCCCAAACTCCTTCACCCCTTGGCCAAAACCATTGGGGAGAACATATCAGACATCCGTGCTTCAGGAAAACAGGTGAGACTATTCTGGCTCAGAGCTCATGTTGGAACCGAGGGAAATGAAAGGGCTGATGAGTTGGCAAAATCAGCTGCCCACTCCGAGAAGCCTTCCCCCGACTACGCAGAAGTTCCACTATCGTATGTCAGGAAAAAAATCAGGGAGGAAACTGTATGCAGGTGGCAAGACCGGTACATTACCTCAACAACGGGATCAGTGACGAAGACCTTCCTCCCAGATGTGGCCAAAGCGTATCGCATCGTGAGAGAAACGAAACTGACCCCGCTCCAGATACAAATTCTGACAGGCCATGGTGGATTCAGAGAGTATTTGCACCGGTTCAAGCTGAGAAGCGACCCCGGTTGCGAGTGCGACCAGAACATCATCGAATCGGTGTGGCACATACTGCTCGACTGCCCGAGGTTCCTACAGGCTAGATACCACTTGGAATGCGACATTCAGACGGAGCTTACAAAAGACCAGCTGCCAGACCTATTAGCCGGGGCGGACACGAGGCAGAAATTCCTACAATACGTAGATATAATTGCCTCGATAGCCACAAAACGCAACAGCACTCTGGGAACGACTCCGGTCACCAACCAGACTCTCACACGGACTACAACCAACCCGCCTCTCACACGAACTACGGCCAACCCTACAATAGCACAGACAACAACAACCCATTCAACACCGACAACCAACACACAAATTACACAAATACAGCAACACCTAACAATCACACACCGCCCCTTTAACCTACTGCAATCGGGGGAGACAGGAAAGCCCAGTTTGCGTCTGCGAGGTGTCGCCCTCTTCATGGAAGCAAATTCCGAAAGAGTGGGCATCGCGTTCTGCACGGCTATGGCGAAAAACACTGTGAGCATCTCGCCGGGCCTAGCCTCGCTTCTCAATGGCAGCACCTTCAAAACCACCATGAAACGTAGAGCGTTCAATGAACTGCAAGTGGTATCCGTGGAAAAGCAGACCTGCAGGATAGTGCGAAGGAAAAACAAGACCATCGCACTCTTCTGCAGAGAACTTGATACCACGGAATTTCAACAAGCCTGCAAGGTGCTGGCAAAGATAGGCGAGAGGGGCACAAGCGAACGCGCTCCCTCAAAAACAATCAGTGTCGACGCCATGGTCGTGAGCCTCGAAAAGGGCATGACCGAGGATTATCTTGGAGCCCTGGCAGCCTCAAAGCATCATGAAGTCATTGTCTACGAGGATAGAGGCCAAAACCTCAGTTATCTTAGACAGCGACCTCAAGAGCCAAATCCTGAAGAACGTCCCACCGACTGCTGGGACCATCCGATAGTCGGCACAGACATCAGCGGGTCCGAGCGGTTGGAGAACAGGATTGTCCAGGAAAGAGCTGAGGCTTCACAGGATGCGAGCACAAAAGAGAGCGACATCCTAAAGGAGAGAAAAAAGGAATCCGCACTCTCCACACTAAGCAGAGCAATAAGTTCAATCCCAGAAGTGGTAGCGAAAAGGCTGCGACGGATGAGAGAGATTGCAGCGCTCCAATCTGCGATTGAAAATATGGCGACCCCCACAAAAAAGTTGGGACCAGAGCCATCAACACCGAAAGACCGCACCCGAGCAGACATGGGACAAGTGACACCACCCGAACTCCGACCTGCGGTAGAACCAGAAGACCACATGCTCAATGCTTTCATAGAATTTGTAGCAGTCACTAGAGCCACCCGGAAAGTCAATGAGGATATCTGCAAAGAGATCATCACGACCTACGGGAGAGGTTTAGTCGGCCTAAACGGCAGAATGTTGCAAATCAAACTGAGGGAAGCTGAGGCAGCTATATACGACAACGACACCTCTACAGTCCTACTGGGAGAGATGTCGGGGTCCTATATGGCAGGCTACAGCAAGTCGTGTGGTTTCGTGAATCTGGACGAAAACCAAAAGGAAGAGGATGGGAAGATTACTTTTAGAACACCTGCCGGAGACCCTTTAGTAGTGGTAGCTAAGTGCACCAAGGTGATGCTTGACGACAAAATTTTGGAAATGGCCAACACTATTTCTGGGGATTTGTCTGAAGGTAGAAAACCGGAGCACTGGATAAAACCTGCCATTGATTGGGTCAACGGAGTCCCAGGGTGCGGCAAGACGACATGGGTCATGTCCCAAATAAACGTCGAAGAGGACATGATTGTCACCACCACCACAGAGGCAGCAAATGACCTCAGAGAGAAGCTGGAATTACGAATTGGAGATAAAGCGAAGAAAAGAGTGAGGACCATGGCATCCCTACTTGTAAATGGTATGAGTAAGGGTGAATCGTGTACACACCTAGTGGTGGACGAAGCCCTTATGAACCATTTCGGATCCATAGTCCTGGCCATCCAAATAGTAAAAGCCAGCAAGGTCACGCTGCTGGGTGACAACAACCAACTCCCTTATATTGACCGCTGCAATCTCTTTCCCCTACACTACAACAGACCAAACAAAATCACCAACATCACAAAGGAATTGTTGTGCACTTATCGCAACCCACAAGACGTAGCGTATGCCCTTAGAGAAATCTACAGTGGCATATACTCGGCTAACACCCGAACTAAGTCCCTACAGCTGAAACGATTTTCAGATGCGCAGATACCCAAGTCCGAAAGAACCCTGTATCTCGTTCACACCCAGGCCGAGAAAGCTCTCTTAATCAGCCAGGGGTACGGATCAGACGAAGGATCGCGCACTCTGACAATCCACGAAGCCCAGGGACAGACGTTCGAGAACGTTGCGATAGTCAGAACAACTCCCAAACAGTCCCATCTCCTGCAAAGTGTCCCACACGCGGTGGTAGCCATCTCCAGACACACAAGAACTTGTGTATATTATACAGATAACGCCACTAACGACGCCACAGCGCGCCTAATATCCATGGCATCGAAGGCTACCATCGAAAAAATAACCGAGTACAACCTCAAAATGGCGATCCGCCGGGGCGATGACGCGGTTAGGGACAAGCTTGCAAATAAAAGATAAATTACTAACATACCCCTAAACCCTCCTCTGAGGTCCTTAACTACATAAAATGACCATACCCCCTACCCCAAAAAATAATAATAATAATAATAATGACAGTACATTTTATTACAACCACATTAACCATGCACGACTGCCTAAACTTAAGATTGTTATTGTAATTTAATTTAGTTTAATTTTATCGCGGAGCAAATATCAAAAATAATTTGTAACACTTTAAAAACAAACACAATAAAGGCACGGAACCAGTGTCCGTGGAATTTCATTAGAATTAAAAAAAAAAAAAAAAAAAAAAAAATGCGAGAACTTCCTCTAGATCTCTTAAATGGGAACATCCCGATATCAGAACTGATTTTGCACGAAGATCCAGTCGATACATGGGTCCTTATCTGTACAGCAAATTTTATAAATGCAACAATAGTATCGTAGATATGATAAAAGTAGAATGCAAATCACTATTACTTCAATGGTTAAATGATAAAAACTATATCGAAACTGAAAATCTTCTAAATAGTCTAAAATAATTATATCATATTAGATGAGTATACTTATAATAATTATAATAAATACTTATATTAAAATTTTATCAAGAAGCAGGTACATAGGTGTATACTACAAGCGATAATACCGCCTTGTTGTACTGTCTGTTTTCGTTGTGTGTACTGTATCATGTTTCTGTGCAATAAAGAATATCTATCTATTCGTTATCATCATAAGCAATATAATACTAAAATTAAACAAAATAATAAATAAATACACTACAAACAAAGATATACAATATATTATACATTATATTATATACAAGATATATAATTTACATGCAACCTAAACACAAAATATAATATGGCAATAATTTATATGGGAATACTGGCCTCCACGACACAGGGAATCCTAGTGTGGAGTCCAGGATAACTGGCTTTATGAATCTGTAGTTTTTGAATTTACCAAATGTAATACAGCAGTAATGTACATGTGTATCTGAACAGAATAAATATTTTCATTTTTCATTTTCATTTTCATTTTCTATACCAAAATAAAGTAAGCGGCACTCGAGCAAAACCGACAACCCTGAATTTAGTTCCTGCGATTGTATTCTGATGGGACCTTAGAATCCGTGTAAAGTGTGCGTCTGTGCGCGTGCGTAGGTAATCGAGCGTTTGTTCGTAGTGTCCATACTGCTTTAGCGTATATGTCTACTGTGGTTTAACTATAATTAATCAAGATGAGAATTAACACGACATTTATTATGTGATACAACATTGTGTACTCACATATTTTGCTCGACGTTTTGGCTACGTTACAACAGCCGTGGTCACGAGCGGACTGCTTTTTCTTATGGAGCACAAGTGATCAAAAAGATATTCGCCTTACCTCCAGCCCGAACTAATTTAGGTCATCACTCTCCTCTGGTCAGATGTTGTAGGACATACAATGAACTATAGGCGAAAGTGTTTAAATTTATAAAATTTATTATCTGGTAGGTAACGAACTTCAATTAAAATGTTGTTGTGTTCTGTAATTTTGTTCAGTAGGTATTTTTGTTTTTTAGTCTCTTGTGTGTTTTCACGTACTAGATTTTTATCAATGTTGAGTACAGCTATAAAGGGCATATGTATAAAACCTGTATTATATCAAGTATTTTTGTATTTTTTTTTAAATATATAGTGTTGGTGTACCTTTTTAAGTAAGTAAAATAATAGTGTTTTTTTAAGAAGTACTAGGTAGTGATAAAAAAAATTAAAGACTCACAGCCCGCCTCAAATCTGCGCACCTAATTTTATAATTTGTTTTGTCTTGAGCTTGAGAACATTCAAACACTCATAATTCCCCAACACACATTTTTTCTTGTAACCTTGAACGCTGAAATATGTAATGTTGACGGAATTACGACCGAATTCTGACGTTGAAAAGCCGACTCCTCGAGATTGTACTAAATCCGCTAAGAGGCTATTAACTTTGACGGCTGTTTTATAAATTAATATAATAATAACGGACTGAATGGTGTTTTAATTAAGCGAGCGAATGAAAAATCTACGGCAGGCGTGAAAAATTAAAAGCTCAAGTGAACCGTAGACTTTTTTATACCAAATAGATATCACGGTACTTGAGCGATGGTAGCGTAGTAGATAGGAACGCACCTTTCATGTGGGCGGTCGTAGGTTCGAAGTGAACGTGCACTTATAAATTTTTAAACCTTTGTTTCGAAGGTCAGACAACAGTCTTTTGACGTAACATCAGGTGATACGTCTGCTCGACTGCCCCTAAAAAATCATAAAAAAAACAGTCGTATGATTGTAATTGTCAACGCAACTTTGAGGAGGCGAACAGAAGAATATGCTTGGGTTGGGCGGCGTACGGGAAGCTGCGTCATATACTTGAGTCGTCTATCTCCCAGTCCCTTAAGACCAGGGTCTTTAACCAGTGCGTTTTACCAGTAATGACATATGGAGCCGAAACGTTGACACTGACTGCGGGGCTGATCCACAAGTTTAAAGTAGCTCAGCGGGCAATGGAGCGTGCTATGCTTGGAGTCTCTCTGGTGGATAAAATTCGTAAAGAGGTTATTCGTCAGAGAACTAAAGTCGTGGACATTGCACGCAGGATCAGCACGCTGAAGTGGAGATGGGCCGGTCATGTTTCTAGACGCACTGATAAAAAATGGAGTCGACACGTACTGGAGTGGAGCGGTCGACACATGGGGAAACGCAGTGTTGGACGCCCTGCGGCGCGATGGACTGACGATTTGACAAATATGGCTTGTGTGAGCTGGATGCGGACCGCTCAGGACCGGGCTGGTTGGCGCTGTTAGGGGTAGGCCTACGTTCATCAGTGGACGGCGATAAGCTGATTGATTGATTGATGATTGTAATGACCAGACTCCCCAAATCCTGGATCAAACTAAGCATAGCCCGGTTGCCGAAGCGACAGCTTTGGCTGCAACCGGGAATTATATGCTGAGATGAGGTGAGGAGATGGCGAGGTACTTATCTACCAGTACTTAATTACAGATTATCTAGCCAAAAGCACAGTATAACGAGAGCTTTCCTTCCTTCCGTTCTTGTTATACTATGCTCATTTTAGTATCTCCGTTTTATTGGTTTCGCCTTCCCTCCCAATAATAAAATAATAAAAAAAATGTTTGGATATAAAATATCAGAGAAAACTACAAAGAAATGGAAGTAAGCAAATCCATCTCATGAAAAATAAAATTAAAACATAAATAAATAAATATTTCACAACATCACATATATTGACCGTGGGAGAGCCGTGCTTCCGCATGAATGGGCCTGCTCGACCGGAATGATACCACGGCCTCACAGAAATCCGGCGGGAAACAGCACTGTGCTGTGTTTCGCTGCGTGAGTACCGGAGGCCCATTAAGGGGGAAAGGGGTTTAAAAGGTTGACAGCACACTTGTGACTCCACTGGTGTCGCGGGTGTCCATGGGCGGCGGCAATCGCTTACCATAAGGTGATCCATCTGCTCGTCAGCCATCACATAAAAAAAAAGATCTGACTCCGAGCTAGGTAGCTCAAGCATTTGTGTTACGGATATCCGAACCAACAGCGGATTTACAAATATATACAATTAATACTTTTCTTTCGTAAATACATACTTATAATACAAAGAAAACAACCAGATCAATATAAACAGTCATTTTCTTGCACACAAATGTTTATGCTGTGCGGGAATCGAAACCACAACCCTTGCACCGGAAGCAGTGTTCACTACCACTGATCCAAATAAAATGCTCGTAAAAAAAAATAAAAAATAAAAATTGTTTATTTCTTTTAACCTTATCTGTCATAATATACAGCGGCTGGTGCCTCCTTTTAAGCTCGACAAAGCCTGTGTCAGGAGACACCGCTCTTCATTAACTAATTTACATTAACTATAGGATTGTCTAACAATAGGGACTTTATTTGCTTATAAATTAATTAAATTAATGCTATCACAAAATGTTTGAAGATCGCTACTCGTGTGCAGTCGCCTGCAATAAAATGTAAACACTTCGACTCTTATGCGCCAACAATAAGGTTCATATTATTATAAATGGGTTTGCATACTTATTAGTGCACGTGACTGTACAATAGGTTCAGGTAGATGAAAAAAAGATGCAGTTCACCCATTAGAAACCATTATGAAGCATACTGTTACATACCAACTATTATTATCACACTAATATATTATAAAGATGAAAGTTTGTGTTGTTATTATTAAAGTAAGTATTTATTATTATTGATTGACGACCTGTTTGGAACAGTGGTAGTGAACACTGCCTCTGGTGCAAGGGTTGCGGGTTCGATTCCCGAACAATACAAACATTTGTGTGCATAAACATATCTGTGTATTGGTCTGGGTGTTCTCTATGTATTATAAGTATGTATTTACAAAAAAAAAGTATTATATGTATATATTTGTAATCCCACTGTTGATTCTGATATCCGTAACACAGGTGCTTGAGCTACCTATCTCGGAGTCAGATCAATGTATGTGATGTTGTGAAATATTTGTTTATTATTTATTATTAATATTTTTCTATTAGGTTAGGTATGTAATTTATTCTTATATCATTAAATCATTTCTACATAATGTAAAAAAATCGTATCCGTATTTAATGTAAAAAATATAAAAGGTACCAGTTCATTTTATTGTAGCTGTTTTAGTAATCTTTCTACAATATCATGTCCATGAAATCCGTGAAATGACTTGTTAGATAGGCCAACAGGGGACAGGCAGGTCTTATCTTAATCTCCTCACTATTTGAAGGGTCTATCGCGATTATTTTGTCCGGTTCCTGGTTGAGGGTAGGCTTAGGTATGTGAACCCAAATTATCTGGGGTCAATGGTTTGTGTTTTACGTACTGTCCTATTGATAGTTTTTTAGATTTTCGCGTTGTATTATTACGGGAATATTTATTGAAGAAAAGAACAAAAAATACAAGCGGGTCGTTCTTCTTTTTTTACGACAATAAGCCCGTCCTCAGTGACTTATCAAGTAATTAATTATATAAAAAAATATACGTTACACCATCAAGATATTCTTAATTTAACATGAAATAATGACATTGTTTTATCACCTCGTAGGTACTTTAGCATGATTTAACTATGTAAAAAAATATATAAAGCGTGACAGAGGTGTAAATGGCACTAATTTGGGGGGACGTGACGGAGGTGTCCATTTTAATCAAAAAGTATTCTTTATCAATTAAATTTTAGATCATGTAATAGTCCATCTGTAAAATAGTACATTAACGAATATTTAGGATATATTATTTATCAATTGTAGTCTGTTATATAAAAGTTAAATGTTGATGTGTAAGTTTGGCTCATTGTCGATAAAAAAGAAGAACGACCCGCCCCCTTATTACAAATGGTGAACTTAGGATACAAACCGGACATTGCGTGTTGGAACGGGATGACATGAGCATTAGTACGGTAATAACTTTAGATCACGATTTATAATAAGATGGAAGAACATTAAGACAATAACTGAGAAATAAAAATAAGCTAATAGTAAATAAAAAGGAAAGTTAAAACAAAGTAGGTCCCCGTGGCAATGTCCCCAAAATGCTGGCAGCATTACCCGCTGGATCGCAATTCGCTGGGCGAGGTAGCTACCAGCCTTTGGCTCTCCCGTGACTTCGACTAGACGCTTAATTAAGTCACGGAATGAAAGAGAGAGAGTCGGAGCCCCACGGGCCGAGTGTTTCAACACCGAAAGCTACAAAGTGGTAGGTACCAGATAGATGCCTATACTTTGTAGGTTTAAGTCTCTCTGCCGTGTCGGCCGTAGCTCCGGCACTCCTCGTAGTCCCGGAAAGATGAGAGCCAGAGTGTCGACGCAAGTAGCATCCCACACGAGAGCACGTCCCATCTTCCAAGGGATGAGAGACATTCCGTCTGGTCTCTTGACATCATAACGTGAAATGCCGTTCGGCTCTAAATTTGCAGGCACATAGATGGTGGCAAGCGACCGTCTGATAATGTCGTTTAATTGGGAATGCCTGGAGAGACGGCCGGCACTTTTTACACAGTAGAGCCCGTGGTGCCCCAAGGCGATAACGGCGGTGCCACAGAGACATTTGTGTGGGATACAAACCTCAGCACCAAGGCGGAGGACCTCGGCGACTCTGAGGGTTTCTGCGTGAAGCAGCATTATAAGTAATTAACGGGATGTTTTTTGTGAAGTACTTACAATATTTTGTACTCACATAACGTTTCAGCTACGTTACAGCAGCTGTGGTCACAAGCGGACTGGCGATGCATAACGTCGGTCCAGCAGACCACACAGCACGTGCAGACATTTTTTGCATTGGCTCAGAACTGAATCAATATTACCGATTTAGTTATATTGTTTTTTAAGTAAAAAAAAACAAAAAATGCATTAGATCCAAAATAGAACTGTAGGATGGAAACTTGCAAGTCATTATAAGCTTTTGGATTCCAGCCATGCGTACTAAGGGATATGGACCTTTTTATTTATGCGAACATCGCGATATGTATTTCGTCCATTAACTCGGCGGTCATCATGAGGAAACCTCCACGTTTGGGATAGTTTCTGAAACGTGCAACCATGATACAGTTTCATTTTTTATATAATTGGTGGCAAACGAGCAGATAGATCACCTGATGGTAAGCGATTGCCGCCGCCAATGGACACCTGCGACACCAGTGGAGTCACAAGTGCACTGCTAACCTTTAACCCCCCCTTTCCCCCGGATTGGGCCTCCAGACTCCTTACTCACGCAGCGAAACAGCACAGTGCTGCTTCACGCCGGTTTTCTGTGAGGCCGTGGTATCACTCTGTTGGTTGGTCTGGTTTCCTTGTTAAATGTTGCGAAGGCCATATGGCACTCGCTTCATTGTAATTACTAGACTCTCCAAATTCTGAATCCTGGTCTTCATAACCATACCCTGGGCTCCCACAGCTTAGGGCGCAATAATTACACCCTGAGATGAGAGCTTCCTTCTCCACCTCATTTTAGCGCATAATTCCCAGATTTTTTTAATTTATTTTATGAACTTATTTATTTTAAATTGAAAAACATCTTTCAAAGTGTAGATTTTGAAAATATGAGGCATTATACGACGCGTTAAGGGGCCGTCAAAAATGTAAGGAGTGAATAATTGCAGAAGAATTAAGTAAGCGTTAAAATTTAACGTGGAACATAAAGCTGCAACTAGACATTAAGGACGCGCTCCTCAGTAATTTACTGAACTGAGCATTCGGTGAAACATTTTAAAATGTTGTAAATTTGATGATAATGCCCACTAGTCTAATTTCAATGGTCTTTCCAATTTCATTAGGTAGGTACTATTGATTTTTGGTTCTCAGATGCTTAGAATAAGAGCGTTACCTACTAAACCAAACGATTGATCGATGCCTTCGATCGGAAGGATTAATGACGTCAATCGATATTTTCTTCCGGACAATGTGATTGTTTATACCTTGATACCTGACCTATCTTGATCAATGTCGACTGATGAAATCAATGAAATGATTAATTGAATGATATTCGTCGATTGATAAAAGCTACCAGTTTTTTTGGTATGAATGGCCACGCTTCGGCATGAATGGGCCAGCCCGACCGGAGTAATACCACGTCCTCACAGAAAACCGGCGTGAAGCAGTGCATGCGCTGTGTTTCGCTGCGTGAGTGAGGGTACCGGAGGCCCAATCCAGGGGAAGGGGGGTTAAAAGGTAAGTAGCGCACTTGGTGTCCATGGGCGGTGGTAATCGCTTACCATCAGGTGATCCGTCTGCGCGTCTGCCACCTTTATCATTAAAAAATATATTTTTGTGTAACAACGTCACTTATGCCAGAATCGTTAAATATTATGAATAATCTACGTGTTGTGTATTAACACTATAGTCAGTATTTGGAAATTTTCAAGGAGGTCGCTCAAATTTGATGGTTATTTGATTTCCTTTTATAGGAGTACGTACTGTTTACGCGAATAGTTTATATAATGTTACACATCTCTTTCAGGGAATATCTGTTTGTGAGTAACAATACGAGTAGTATCCAATAACATCAAAGGTAAGATTGAACAAAACGTTCGATTGATTAAATTATTGCAAACCACAATTTGTGACAATTTTGTACGAAAGAGTAACAATACATTATTACATTTACCCAGTACATTCGATTTATTTCCTTTCCACGCTTTCAGTAGTACTACACAAACCGGAGACAGTGTTATATATAGCATGTAAGCATGACAGGAAAAAAAACAAAGCATTCTAACAATAATTAAAGCAAAGCATGAACATATAGTAACATAACAAAAAAAAGAGTAATGAAAAAACCACTACATAAAATAATAATAATAAAAAAACAAAAAATGAAAAAAAAAAAGAAAAATTCATAATAAAAGAAAAAAAAATTAGACAGAATAGCATTAAGACTGTCTTAGAAATTTAAGGAACTTTAAGGCACATAGTCAAAAAATTTGTTACGCGGAGCACTGTATAAACTCTTAAACACATTAAAAACTAGCATTAAAAATGCGCAGACCAAGAGTCAGAAGATTTTTTTTTCATTTCAACAAAAAAAAACAACCGGGGACAGTCGTTGGTTGACTTTTTGTACCAAAGGCGTCAACTCGGAGCCCGGAGTCCGTCCTTCGATAGTATTATGCAGGAACAGTCGATGTAGGGCATACTAGCGACGCCAATCCATTTTAATTTTTAACTACTAAACCGGATCTATTTTAAACAATTTCCGGTTTCCCTGTCTAAGGGGTGCTTGGCGGTAAAGGAAAATATCATGAAGAAACCTGCACGTCTTTTTTTAAGGCAACGGGTGCCCTAACTAGCGACACCAATCGATTTAAATTGTTAGCTACTAAACCGGATCTATTTTAAAGAATTTTGGAGTTACAACCTCTAGGCAAACACTTATTCTATTTAATAAATAACCATGCACAAATGTTGGGTCCGTTTTTGTACGCCAAAAATTGATTCACGCCAAAAGTGGCCGCTTTTGGGGTGAATAAATTTTTCACGTACGCGTTGGACCCAACATTTGTGCATGGTTAATTAATTAATAGTATAAGTGTTTGCCTAGAGGTTGTAACCACGAAATTGTTTAAAATAGATCCCGTTTAATAGGTGAAAATTAAAATCGATTGGCGTCGTGTGCCCTACCCGTCACCTAAAGGTTGTGTACAAACAGTGCGCGTCAGCCGTGCAAACCAAAAATCCGCCACATTCCTGGTTCGGTCAAAATAGAAAAAATATGCTATAAAAGAATGCAATGCAAAAGATCTTCGGTCAGACGGATCACCTGATGGTAAGCAATTGCCGTCACTCATGGACACCCGCGACACTAGTGGAAACACAAGTGGGCTACCAACCTTTAAACCCGCTTTTCCCCCGGATTGGCCTCCGGTACCCTCACTCACCCAGCGAACACACAACACAGTGCTGCTTCACGCCAGTTTTCTGTGAGGCCGTGGTATCACTCCGGTCGAGCCGGTCCATTCACGGCGAAGCGCCATATCTCACGAATGGGTGAGTGCTACAAAAAAAAACTTTTGTAAACGCCTGTATGATCTACAACCTTTATTTAGTTATTATTGTCATAAACGTTACCGTTTTGAGAAAAATGCAACCTTCATTTCGTACGTTCGACTTTGAATAAAAAAATTTCAGAAGTCTGATCGGGGGAGTTTTGAATATTTCTTTTTTTTTCGTTTGTTTGATATCTACACCAATTTTTAGGTCTATGCGAATTTGTTCTACGTGAAATACCTACTTTGACTGGATCAACAGAATAATATAGGCGCTCATTGTGCCTGGCCACCGCTGTACTTGGTTGTCGCGCACCGCCCATCTTTACACTTTTAGAGATCAATGCTCATTAGAGCTTAAGATTGAACGAACCTAGACTAGAGGCGTTGGCTTCGACCCCTGATGACTTCACCATCTTACGCCAAATTTGAGTAGGTATCTGTCGAGGACACACGCCGAGACTCCAGCATGAAACCTCTGTGCTCATTTTATGGCGCGAAGGAGCGCGCGTTCCATATTCAAAAGTCGCTCGTCTTTTGTTATGTCTGTAAAAATTTTACTTCTTCTCCTCCTGTTTTCTTGATTATTTTTATGGAATAAATTAGTTTATTTTTTTATTTACAAAGATCTGCCTTATTATCAAAACGCCACACATACGTTCCCGAATCCCGCCGGCATAGGATTGCCGGTACAGTATCACCATTTTAGCTTATTTTTTGTTTTAAGTTATTTTTTATTATAAAAGCTTACAGAACTTCAACAAAATACGTATATAAACTGGCCACCTATACGTTACCTTCGATATTTTTATGTGATAGATGGCAGATAAACATAATGATCACCCAGTGGAGTCACAACTTTAGGGCGCTGCCAACTTTTCCCCCTTTTATTACAATAGTACAGAAGACAGATAATTTACCCTCCTAATAGGTTCTTTTTTCGACTGTTACAACCCTTATCCACCCATGGGTTGCATGACAAACCATATATCCTTAAGCGATTAGCGATGTCCGAAAACTATGTGGTAACCTGGGAGTGTCAGACCCTTGTTATAACTAAGGTCAAAGTCTCAAACCTCCATGTTCGAAGGCTGCGGTGATTTACCGTCTGATCATGATCCGACGAACTGTTTTGTTCGGCCAAGTAATCGTTGAAAGTGACGTAGCGTGTATTGCATTATCGAAATATGTGTAGATTTTGTAGATGAAAGGGAGGCATAAGTGAACCGCTTGCTCATTTGTTTCTCAGGAGAAAGATTTGGTCGTGAATTCATAATAGGCCTCCAGCACGAGTATATTAGGTATTTTTTTAAAATTCACAAGTAAGGATCATCTTTTTGGATCTAATATAAAGAATATTAAATAATGTATATTTCTGCCATTCTCAATTTCATTTGTTAAATTACTTTGCACTGCCTTCCCTTATTACGAATACGATATTTCTTTCCTCTACCCAAAGGTTGTCTGGAAGAAATCGCTACAAGCGATAAGACCGCCTTATTGTACTGTCTGTTGCTGTTGTATCATGCTTTTTGTGCAATAAAGAATATCTATCTATCTATCTATATAAAATAAAACAGTTTTGTGCTTCTTGTACTTATACTTTATTTATTATTAAAAATTATTTATTATAAAGCATTATTTTCCAAAGATCTAATGAATTTTATTTTATTCTCTTAACCTACGTTGAGACTGAAAGTAATTCGAAACTTAAATTAGGAATAGAGCCTAAAACACCCAGCTCTTTCTCTCAATCCCTTTGTAAAAACAATATTATCCTAGTTACAAAACTTATTTATAAAAACATCTCTTTTTTCTATTTCCCAGGGGTTCTGCAAAAATTTAGGCTTCTCTTGGAAATTGGCTATTGCATTATCGATAAGCATAATTGCCTATTTATATGATGAACGATAAAGTTCGAAATTGTATGAGATCCTATTGCGAGGACATTCTTATAGAAAGTTTGAAACAACTTCGGTGTACATTCACTGAGAATCACTTCGATACAGAACAGGTTTTAAGACTCTATTAAGTTCAAAGCAAGTAAAAATTTACTCGACATTCATCAATCTGTGTTTTTCTCATGAAAAAATCTGCCACGTACTACAAAACTATATAATGAACTATCGCCTGCAACCTGCGAACCTTCATGAAAAGATTGCATTCCTTTGCACTTTTGACTTATCTGGTGTTACGGGCGTCCATGGGCGGGCGTGTAAAACTTACCATCAGGAAATCTGTCTGCTCGTCTGCCTCATTATCACAAAAAAAGGTTGCCAAAGCATCTCAAGCTCAATAAGCTGATGAAACTCGGGACCATGTGCTGTGGGAATGTCAGCTGTATGAAGAAGAGCGGCAACAGATGCTGAATGACTGGAACAGAAACGAGATAGGACCAGTTACCATCAAGAGATTGTCAACTCTGCAGATGGTTTTCGACGGTTGCGTGCGTTTGCACACAAAAGGCTTAACATTAGGAAGGAGATTGATTGATGTGGAACTGCCCGAGCGCGAGTCGCTTGTGTTGTGGTGTTTCACGCCCCATTTGGGGAGAAGTGACATTGAGATAGGACACAGACACAGACACAGACTTTGTAGGGAGTGAAGTAACGCACCGGGGAAGGAGTACAAGTACCTGGTGAGCGTCTCCCAAGATTCGGTCCGTATGCCGAGACGGTAGGAAGGACCATGGGCTGGTGAAGGGGCTAGTGTAGGGGGTCTATCTCAAGCTCAATAAAGAAAATTGATAGTAAAAATATCGATATACAGACTCACCATTACATCTCTATCTACATATAAGTGATTGTACGTACACATAAGTACGTCTAATAAATACACCGCTTATTTGCCGGGACGCAATAGACGAAATGAGTGGGACTGTGTACATTAGAGTGAGAGAGACGCAAGTTGTCTTAATTAGTTTTTCCCATGTTTCAGGCAAGAGCTAATAACATTTTGCTAACATTAGCTTCGTTAGTGTAATTTGAAGCGTGAATTTCGAGGTGGTTTTAGAAACTGATTAATGTTTGATATCACCGAAAACAAACAAGGCAATTTGAATGTTTACTACACGGGCCCACCACTAAATTGAGCTCACTATCTAATTTTCTTACTAGTGTAGGTACGCAGTTTCAGAAGACAATA
>CM032468.1:18471629-18632497 GCA_019059595.1 Marasmia exigua
CCTAACAATTGTAAACTCAACACCGATGGTTACATTTTACGTAAAATTGAAATAAACATGCGGGACTATAGTTCTTATTACATTATTATTTATTATTTGTTAGAAATGGGGTGAGCCCTGCGTCTCATAGCCACTGCGACCAGTAGATGATCTATTGTGGCAGCCCCGTAACCTATTACAGCACCTCATGTAGCTCCAGTTCCAGGATAAACCCGAGAATGGAGCTGATGGGGGAGCTTTTGATCTCGTCTGCTGAGATCATGTGTGCTCCCAGGTGCCGGCTTCTGCACCGGTGCAGCGCTATGCACTCGCCGAGGACGTGGATAATCGTTTCCTCGTCCTCGCGACAGAACCTGCAGATTTTGGTATCTGAAAGGCCCATGTTGTGCAGGTGCTTATTTAATTTGCAGTGCCCTGTGAGGGTCCGAGTGAGTGCCCTAACATGCTCAGTTTTATTATTTCTACAGCTCGTCTCTGATCGAACGCCTGTATCAACGCCTTAGACTGTTCTAGTCGAGGTAGTCTTTTCCAATATTCAGTGCTTTGCTTATGCTCCCACTCTTGTAACTCGAACCTGACCATGCAGGCTGGAACGCCACTTATTGGTTCCGGTCCGAGTAGTGGGCTCTCTGCTCCGGCCTTTGCTAGCACGTCAGCGACTTCGTTGCCTCTGATATTGCAGTGTCCCGGTACCCAAATCAGATTTACGATGTTGGCATTGCCAAGCTGGTTTAGGAGCAGGACACACTCGCTAGTGAGTTTGGAGTCAAGTTCACAGGATGTTAACGCCTTGAGGGCAGCTTGACTATCTGAGAAGATGAATATCTTCTTATTCTGGAGATTCATTTGCAGACTCTCTTGGACACAGCCAATTATTGCGAAGACTTCTGCTTGGTACACTGTGGTATAGCGACCCAGGTTGGCGAATTTGCGTATTCTGAAGCGATCATTACAAAATCCCGCCCCGGATACGCCTTGCCTCCTGGAACCATCCGTATACCAAACGATGTCATTCTGCTTAACATTTCCGGGAGTTCCAGCCTCCCAGTCTTGTCTACTAGGTAACAAGACTGTAAACCGCTTATCGAAGCGGTGTTCACGGATCATGGAGTCAGAGGGCATATCCATGACCGGAATTTTCATGAGTTCATTGTAGAGGTTACCTATGACCCTAGATTGCCATCTCGTCCTTCCTCTGATTTTTGCTCTCGTAATGGCCATCCTCGCTTCCATCTGCACGTGAATGTGCAGAGGTGGAATGTTCAGGAGGGCATCCAGTGCTGCAGAGGGAGAGGACGAAAGAGCGCCAGTGGCTATAAGGCAGGCTGTTCTTTGAACTTTGCTGAGGTTCTCCACGCAGTTGAGTTGGTGCGTCTTCTTATACCACACACAGCAGCCATAAGTGACGATCGGCCTCACTATGGTTATATAAATCCAGAGTGCGGCCTTGGGCCGTAGCCCCCATTTTAGCCCCACCAACCTACTGCTTGCCCCCATCGCTATTTTTGCCTTTCTAGTAATGTAGTCGAGATGCTTGTTCCATGTTAGTTTTTGGTCTAGAAAGACTCCGAGATATTTGACCTCGTTGGACAAGCATAGCTTCGTACCAAGAAGTGTTGGGGCGTGAAGCGCCTCTAGTTTCCTTCTTTTGGTAAACGGGATTAAGACCGTCTTCCGTGCGTTGACTGTTAGCACGTGTCTTGTGCACCAGTTTTCTACTATTCGTAGGGCCCTTTGCATAAGACTGGAAATGGTGCTAGGACATTTTCCTATGACCATTATTACTATGTCATCTGCGTAACCCTGAGTCAGGAATCTGGCTTCATTGAGCTCACAGATGAGACTGTCAACAACCAATGACCATTGAAGGGGTGATAGGACTCCGCCCTGTGGACACCCTCTGGTCACTCTATAATGAAGAGTTTTATTCATCAACGTTGTTGTTGCAGTTCGATTTTGTAGCATGGATCCCATCCATCTGGTGGTGGTATCGTCGATTCCGCGATTCACCATGCTACGTGTTATAACATCGAAGTTGGTGTTGTCAAAAGCCCCTTCAATGTCGAGAAAGGCACAGAGTGCAATTTCTTTGTCTTCTATGGCTTTCTCAATTCTGTCCACCAGATCAATAAGTGCCGTTTCCGTGGACTTGCCTGTTTGGTAGGCATGTTGTCTTGCACTCAGGGGTTTTTCAACGAGGTATGTTGCCCTGATGTGACTGTTTAACACCTTTTCCATCGTTTTTAGTAGGAATGAGGTGAGACTTATCGGTCTGTAGGACTTGGGCTGTGATTTGTCTTTGTCCCCTCCCTTGGCGATGTAAGTGACCCTCGCCCGAGTCCACGCTGATGGCAGATAACTCCAAGCAAAGCTTGCACGGTAAAGTTTTATCAGCGTTGAGATGATGATATCTTCGCCCCGTTGCAATATAGCCGGGAAAATACCATCGACCCCACCAGATTTATAAGGCTTGAAGCTCCTAATGGCCCAACTTATCTGTTGGGGACGAAAAATAACGGAAGCTCTCCTCCAGTCTTCATTCCGCGGTCTCCTGTCCGGAGACTTACTGTCCTGGAGTTCTCTTTCGTTATTAATGTACACGGATTCCGGAAAGTGCGTTTGAGCAAGCAGTCTCAGTGTTTCCTCCGGGGATTCCGTGAAAGATCCATCCGCTTTCCTTAGCAGGCCTAGATGGGATTCAGGTGTCTTGGCTAATATTTTGTGGATCCTGGCAGCTTGGGCAGTTTCTTTGATGGACCCGCAAAATTTTTGCCAGGATCTCCTTTTTGCTTTCCTGAGCTCCCTATTGAAGCGTGTTAGCGCCTTCCTGTAAGCATCCCAGTTCTTGTCTTTTTTTGCCTGATTAAATAAGGCACGGGCCTTTTGCCTCAGATGCTCCAGGTTTTTGTTCCACCAAGGCGCGTTCCTATTGCTCTTAGTGGTCTTAAGAGGACAATTTTCTAGATACGCTTTCATTAGGCTTCTGCCTAAGTCCTCTGCTGCGGATTTCACTTGGTCCACAGTTTTAATGTATTTAAAATCTCCAAGGTATAACCTAAGGGAGTTCCTAAAGCCCTCCCAGTCTGTTCCCTTGGGGTCTCGGTACGTGTTCGGTGCCTTTGTTCCCGAGCATATTATGTCGTACCTAATATGGGTGTGGTCGGACAAGGACGGCTCATCTGAGACGTGCCAATTGGTTACTCGGTGTGCGAGATTACCTGAACACCATGTTATATCTAGTACTTCCTGCCTAGAACGTGTGGTAAAGGTTGGTTTGCTACCCACGTTAAGAACAAATTGATTGTTGGTGAGCAAGTAGTCAAACAAGGACTCACCTCTTGCGTTCGTGTCGGAGCTGCCCCATGATGTGTGGTGGGAGTTGCAGTCGGTACCCACCAGCAGCTGGGTTTCTCTCTCCAGACAATATTCCACTACCGGTGTCACCTTGTTCACCGGATCCTGGTCCTCTCCGGGTAGGTACATGGAGCTGACTATGAGTGTCTCTGCACCTTTCCCCCCGGGGAGGTCTATATACGCTGCAACAGCATCGTCTGTACACAGCGAAGGGATCGGGAGGTAATTTATATCTCTCTTGAAGAGCATGCATGCTCTTGGCCTCACTCCGCAGGAGTTACTTAATATCTTACCTGCCGAGTTTAGCCCCATTACAGTGGTTTTGTTCACCCACGGTTCTTGGATCAAGGCGATGTCCAGGTCCTCAGAGAGGAATCTTTGGCAAAGGGCAGCTGTGGCTGCCTTTGAGTGCTGGAGGTTTACTTGTATCGCCTTAATCATTGTGTTGTTTTGGGGGATTGGGAGGGGAAGGGTTAGGGAATTTAGCTAAGACGGAGGGATGGGATAGGATTATATATAGGTGCCTAGGTTGTGTCTGTTTCTTTACGATGGGGGGGGGGGGGGGGGGTTAAGTGTTTTGTTAAGGATGCCACCCGAGCGCGGTTTGCATTCAATAAAGCTGGGGCCGTCACCATCGTCTGAGGTGTCAATACACTCCAAGATAGCACCTTGGAGCATTTCGACCCTCCCCTGGTCCATTTTACCCAGGGCGTCTATGATGCCGCACGTGACGGACCCAGCAACCTCCTTAAAGGTAGGCTTCGAGGTGGAAGGCTCGCCAAGTTTCGGTGTCTTGGTGGGATTACCTTGATTCGAGGTAGACGAGGTATTGAGAGGGCGCTTTGACGCCCGCTCCCTCGTTTCCCCCTCCTCTCGGGTCCTCTGCTTGGCCTTTTCACTCATGCGCAGTTCTAGCGCCTGCTCGAAGGTCATACCCTTCGCTACAAGCCGATATATTAGTTTTCTATCAGCTCCAGAGAGCTTAACCCTGGGTTTACTCTCTGGCCCCTTGGTCGACGTGTCCCTTTGGTGCTTTGCGCCCAGAGGGGTCGACTCTGCATTGGAAGTACCTGGTCCCTCAGTCCCAGGTGCTCCGGCAGTGTTCGTATGCTCCTCAGTATCGCTGCCAAGGAGCATAGCCTCGGAGGTACCTAGTACCTCTTCGGTAGAATTTAAATGGTCGTCTATTATGTCTACAATATCCATATAGTTCCCACAAGAAGCTAGGGAAGTAAAGGTCCGCCCCTGCAGAGCCCCGCTTGCAGGGGTAAGGCTAAATAGACCTCGATTTCGCCTGGTTTCGAGGCCCCTCCGTTCGCGACCGAGCATCCCCTCGGCCATGCATCCATCGGCACGGGTCGGATGACACCTTGGATTGGGGTTTTTGGAGACGAGGTTTCCTCCTCCAGGAAAAGAGGGGAGGGATGCGGTGATTAGGGTGGGGATGATTGGGAGGGATGGGGAGGGGAGCATGGGATTGAGGTTAACAGGAATGCTCCTAGCCTGGGATTGGGTTTTGGAGCAGCCATCTATTGTCCGGGGTCAACGTGACACCCTCTCCCGTCCTCATGAAAAGAGGTGGGAGTGGGGGAGGGCGAGCTATCCGCAACCTGCTCACCCGCTCGGTCGCATCAGATGACAACTGCGCAGGTCGCATACACTATCAATGGTCACTGGTCCCATAAACAGTGCATGCACCAACCGAGAAATCTTATTACATAGTCGAAATTAACTTTATTGGTTTGTTGGTGATGTGTGCGTAGTATGTGTGCTTTACTTTTTAAACGGAAGACATAATGATAATATCAGTGTGTGTAGAATAGGTTTCTAGTGTGTGTGAATGTGAATTATTTAGTAGTTATAACTCACACTTATTTATTAATTATAAAATTACTCACTAACAAATGTTAGTGAGTAATTTTACAATTTCTCTATTAAAGGAGCCAGCACTACATGTGAAAATATCTATAGAGTTAAATTTTTTATTATAGGTATTAAGCAGCCGTGTGGTCCCGGCAGAGTAGAATAGGCCACCCTCACTCTTACCGAGGTGTCGTAAAAGGCGACTAAGGTAAAGCTGCTGGCATGATCATCAGCACCCAGAGAAGGAAAACTCTGCATTTATATCAAAACCCTCGCCAACCCGTTTGCCAAGCGTGGTGAGTATGGCAATTACCCCTCATGTGATTGAGGGAGGCCCGTGCCCCAGCAGTGGGGACTTAAATGGGCTGATGATGATGATGATCAAGCATGCGGCGAATCGGGGATCGGACACCAGCCGCCGTACGAGTCTTAGTAATTGCAAACAGCGGATTGGTGCGTAAAGTTAGCTTGTGTGTTCGTGTTGGCTGCAGCAGTTGTGTTCAAACCTGTCGCCTTGGAGCCCTGGGGTACGCCTCGACTTTAATTCAAGAATTGGGAAGTCTGGTAATTACAATGCGTCTGACCATCGCAACCATTTTACCATTTGAGATGAGAACTTATTTATTTTAAATTGAAAAACATCTGAAAACATCAAAGTGTAGATTTTGAAATATGAGGCATTATACGACGCATTAAGTGGCCGTCAAAAATGTAAGGAGTGAATAATTGCAGAAGAATTAAGTAAGCGTTAAAATTTAACGTGGAACATAAAGCTGCAACTAGACATTAAGGACGCGCTCCTCAATGTCTCAGTAATTTACTGAACTGAGCATTCGGTGGAACATTTTAAAATGTTGTAAATTTGATGATAATGCCCGCTAGTCTAACTTCAATGGTCTTTTCAATTTCATTAGAGACTATTGGTTCTCAGATGCTTAGAATAAGAGCGTTACCTACCAAACCAAACGATTGATCGATGCCTTCTATCGGAAGGATTAATCGACGTCAATCGATATTTTCTTCCAGGACAATGTGATTGTTTATACCTTGATACCTGACCTATCTCGATCAATGTCGACTGATGAAATCAATGAAATGATTAGTTGAATGATATTCGTCGATTGATAAAAGCTGCCAGTTTTTTTGGTCAATAGGCCAACGCTTGACCACAATCGCACCTTATGGAAATTGGAAAGCGATGATAAGGTCTAGGATATGATAGGAGGTCTACACGTTTGCTGAAAAGATGCCTGTATACTCTTGCATAAAAGATGTTCAGATTATAGTGGTCACGAAAATCAGACCTCGGCAGGGAGTTAAATTCCTTAGCCGTCCGTAATATAAATGTGGAAGCGAATCGCTTCGTGCGGTCAATTCAGTTGATCGAACCCTTCGGCGATCGATCGATTAAACGGGTAATACCCAAATAGGTAATTAATTTTTCATTTAGTAGGTAACTTTTATTCATGGTACTTTACAACCACAAACTTTCCTTTTCGGGTTCGGTTCTCGGATCGAGTGAAAAGTCATCATCATCATCATCAGCCTATCGTAGTCCACTGCCGGACGTAGGCCTCTCCAATTGCTCGCCACCGTGATCTATTCATGGCTTCTCGCATCCAGCTCTTACCAGCCATCCTGCGCAGTTCATCCCTTCACCTAGCCGGAGAGCGAGCCTACATTACGTTTGCCAAGACGCGGTCTCCACTCTAGAACTCGTTTACCCCATCGATTGTCGGGTCTGCGGCTAAAATGGCCAGCCCACTGCCACTTAAAATCTGATGAGCAATGTCTATGACTTTGGTTCTCTGCTGGATCACCTCATTTCGGATTTGATCTCGGAGAGAGACGCCGAGTATTGCTCGTTCCATAGCCTCTTCTCTTATTCACCTCATCCTCGAAATTGTTTCTACCCAACTGCAAAGTCTGCCCGAGGTATACTGACTATTTTTGGACAGCTTCGAGGACGGTACCGTGAATTGCAATCGGTTCCGGTAGAACATGTTCATTGAACATTGGTTTTGTCCAAGTTCATCGGTAGGCCGATGCTTTTAGAAGAGTCAGACAGGTCATTCAGCATCTGTTGTAAATCCTGCAGCGTTTCTGCCATTATGACGATGTCATCTGCAAATCGCAAGAGAGAGATGCATTTGCCTTTGATGTTGATGCCACGTCTCTTCCAGTCCAGCGTCTTGAACATATCCTCCATTGCATTTGTGAACAATTTCGGGGAGATGACGTCCGGGGAGTGAAAAGTATGTCTCGAATTTTTCGAACATAGCTCGGGTTTGTAATCAACAATCCGCATTTGGCAAGCGTGGTGATTAAGCCTAATCTCATCATAGTAGCGATGACTTTGATTTCCATGATGGAGGCCTTTGCCCTGCAGTGGGACATACATTGACTGATATCTCACTTACCTTTACCCAAAATATTTAGAGAGTTTATTTGAAGTTTAATAATTACAAACGTTTTTTGTGATAGGTGGCAGGCGAGCAGACAGATCACCTGATGGTAAGCGATTGCCGCCGCCAATGGACACCTGCGACACCAGGGGAGTCACAAGTGCGGTGCCAACCTTTAAACCCTTCATTCCCCCGGATTGGGCCTCCGGTGCCCTCACTCACGCAGCGAAACACAGCATAATACTGCTTCACGCCGGTTTTCTGTGAGGCCGTGTGGTATCACTCCGATCGAGCCGGCCCATTCAAGCGTGGCTCTCCCACGGTGAAATAGGTAATCGAAATATATGTTAAGTACCTGTCATAACGCGTCTTTGTTCTTAAGATTACTTATGCACTAAAAGGGCACCGTACCGTTGTAATTGTGACACTTCTGTCACATAACATCGTACCTATTTTTAACAGTGGGAGAGCCACGCTTCGGCATGAATGGGCCGGCTCGACCGGAGTAATACCACTTCCTCACAGAAAACCGACGTGAAGCAGTGCATGCGCTGTGTTTCGCTGCGTGAGTGAGGGTACCGGAGGCCCAATCCAGGGAAAAGGTAAGCAGCACACTTGTGACATCACTGGTGTTGCAGGCGTCCATGGGCGGCGGCAATCGCTTACCATCAGGTGATCCGTCTGCTCGTCTGCCACCTTTGTCATAAAAAAAATAATTTTGTTTAACAACGTCTCATATGCCAGTATCATTATATATTATGTATAATCTACGTGTTGTGTATTAATACTATAGTCAGTATTTGGAAATGTTCAAGGAGGTCGCTCAAATTTGATAGTTATTTGATTCCCTTTGATAGTAGTACCTACTATTTACGCGAATAGTTTATATAATGTTACACATCTCTTTCAGGGAATATCTGTTTGTGAGTAACATTACGAGTAGTATCCAATAACATCAAAGGTAGGATTGAACAAAACGTTCGATTGATTAAATTATTCCAAAGCACATTTTGTGACAATTTTGTACGAAAGAGTAACAATACATTATTACATTTACCCAGTACATTAGATTTATTTCCTTTCCACGCTTTCAGTTGACTACACAAACCTGGGACAGTGTTATAGCATGTACCTAAGCATAACAGAAAAAAAAACAATAATTAAAGCAAAACATGAACATATAGTAAGATAACAAAAAAATACAAAAAAAAGAGTAATAAAAAAAATACATAAAATAATAATAAAAAAAAACCAAAAATGAAAAAAAAAAGAAAAAAAATTTAGACAGAATAGCATTAAGACTGTCTTAGAAATTTAAGGAACTTTAAGGCACATAATCAAAAATTTGAGCACGGTATAAACTCTTAAAAACAATAAAAACTAGCATAAAAAAAACCGGCCAAGTGCGAGTCGGGCTCGCGCACAAAGGGTTCCGTAGCAGCAAAGTCCAAAATTACAGTTAAATCAACCTATCTCAAAAACTATAAGAGATACTTTGATCAAACCAAAAATCGTTGAAAGAGTTAATTAGCATGCATCACCTCTATTTTTTTTAGAATTTTATACCCCGTAGTTATAAAAATAGAGGGGGGGGGGACATACTTTTTACGACTTTGAGAGCTGATATCTCAAAAACCGTTCACTTTAAGAAAAATGTTTTTTAAAAAACTTTATATCATTTTAAAAGACCTTTCCATTGATACCCCACACGGGTATGTACATCGAAAAAAAAAATTTCATCCCTCAGTTACATGTATGGGGGGCCCCACCCCCAATTCTTTTTTTTACTATTTAGTGTCATATTTTTGTAGCGGTTCATACAACACATATTCCCATCAAATTTCATCACTGTAGTACTTATAGTTTCCGAGTAAATCGGCTGTGACAGACGGACAGACGGACAGACGGACAGACGGACATGACGAAACTATAAGGGTTCCGTTTTTGCCATTTTGGCTACGGAACCCTAAAAAGGCACAGACCAAGAGTCAGAGGATTTTTTTTTTCATTTCAACAAAAAAAAAACAACCGGGGACAGTCGTTAGTTGACTTTTTGTACCAAAGGCGTCAACTCGGAGCCCGGAGTCCGTCATCCGTCAACAGTCGATGTCACGTCACCTTAAGGTAACGGGTAGGGCATACTAGCGACGCCAATCGATTTTAATTTTTAACTACAAAACCGGATCTATTTTAAATAATTTCCGGTTTCCCTATCTAAGGGGTGCTTGGCGGTAAATGAAAATATCATGAGGAAACCTGCACGTCTTTCTTTTTTAAGGCGACGGGTAGCCCTAACTAGCGACACCAATCGATTTAAATTGTCAGCTACTAAACCGGATCTATTTTAAACAAATTTGGAATTAAAACCTCTAGGCAAACACTTATTCTATTTAATAAATAACCATGCACAAATGTTGGGTCCGTTTTTGTACGCGAAAAATTGATTCACGCCAAAAGTGGCCGCTTTTGGGGTGAATCAATTTTTCGCGTACGCGTTTGACCCAACTTTTGTGCATGGTTAATTAATTAATAGTATAAGTGTTTGCTTAGAGGCTTTAACCACGAAATTGGTTTAAACAGATCCGGTTTAATAGCTAAAAATTAAAATCGATTGGCGTCGCTAGTGTACCCTACCAGTCACCTAAAGGTTGTGTACAAACAAAGAGCGCATAGTGCGCGTCAGAAACGCCGCCACATTTTAAGTTATTTTTAATTATAAAAGCTTACAGAAGTTCAATAAAATACGTATATGAACTGGCCTTTCATACGTTACCTTGGATATTTTTTGTGATAGATGGCAGAGAAGCATAATGATCACCCAGAGGGGTCACAACTTTAGGGTGCTGCCAACTTTTCCCCCTTTTATTACAATAGTAGACGAAGACAGATAATTTACCTTCCTAATAGGTTCTTTTTTCGACTGTAACAACCCTTATCCACCCATGGGTTGCATGACAAACCATATATCCTTAAGCGATTAGCAATGTCCGAAAACTATGTGGTAACCTGGGAGTGTCAGACCCTTGTTATAACTAAGGTCAAAGTCTCAAACCTCCATGTTCGAAGGCTGCGGTGATTTACCGTCAGATCATGATCCGACGAACTATTTTGTTCGGCCAAGTAATCGTTGAAAGTGATGTAGCGTGTATTGCATTATCGAAATATGTGTAGAATTTTTAGATGAAAGGGAGGCATAGGAACTAGTTTTTTTTTATATCACGTTGGCATCAAACCAGCGTGAGTCTCGCCTGATGGTAATTGACTACCGCAGCCTATGGACATGTGATCACTCTGGTTTCGCAGATATGCGGCTGGCGGTTTTGATTGTTTACCATCAGGTGAACCGCTTGCTCATTTGTTTCTCGGGATAAAGATTTGGTCGCGAATTCTTAATAGGCCCCCAGCACGAGTATATTAGGTATATTCTTTTTAAATTTCACCAATAAGGATCATCTTTTTGGATCTAATATAAAAAATATAAAATAAAACAGTTTTGTGCTTCTTGTACTAATACTTTATTATATAATTAAAAATGAAAGCATTATTTTCCGAAGATCTAATAAAGTTTATTCTATTTTCTTAACCTACGTTGAGACTGAAAGTAATTCGAAACTTAAATTAGGAATAGTGCCTAAAACACCCAGCTCTTTCTCTCAATCCCTTTGTAAAATCAATATTATCCTAGTTACAAAACTTATTTATAAAAACATCTCTTTTTTCTATTTCCCAGGGGTTCTGCAAAATGTAGGCTTCTCTTGGGAATTGGCTATTGTATTACCGAAAAACATAATTGCCTATTTTTATGATGAACGATAAAGTTCGAAATTGTATGAGATCCTATTGCGAAGACATTCTGATAGAAAGTTTGAAACAACTTCGGTGTACATTCACTGAGAATCACGTCGATACCACTCCAAACAGATCAGGTTTTAAGACTATTCAGTTCAAAGCAAGTACAAATTTACTCTACATTCATCAATCTGTGTGTTTCTCATGAAAAAATCTGCCACGTACTACACCACTATATAATGAACTATCGCCAGCGTTATTTCTAAACCGATACAACCTGCAAACCTTCATGAAAAGATTGCATTCCTTTGCACTTTTGACTTATCTGGTGTTACGGGCGTCCATGGGCGGGCGTGTAAAACTTACCATCAAGAAATCTGTCTGCTCGTCTGCCTCATTATCACAAAAAAAAGGTTGCCAAAGCATCTCAAGCTCAATAAGCTGATGAAACTCGGGACCATGTTCTGTGGGAATGTCAGCTGTATGAAGAAGAGCGGCAACAGATGCTGAATGACTGGAACAGAAACGAGATAGGACCAGTATACCATCAAGAGATGGTCAACTCTGCAGAAGGTTTTCGACGGTTGCGTGCGTTTGCACACAAAAGGCTTAGGAAGAAGGGGAAAGAGCCCTTAGCAAGTACCTGGTGAGCGTCTCCCAAGATTCGGTCCGTATGCCGAGACGGTAGGAAGGACCATGGGCTGGTGGAGGGACTGTGTCTATCTTAAGCTCAATTAAGAAAATTGATAGTAAAAATATCGATATACAGACTTACCATTACATCTCTATCTATAAGTGATTGTACGTACACATAAGTACGTCTAATAAATACACCGCTTATTTGCCGGGACGCAATAGACGAAATGAGTGGGACTGTGTACATTAGAGTGAGAGAGACGCAAGTTGTCTTAATTAGTTTTTCCCATGTTTCAGGCAAGAGCTAATAACATTTTGCTAACATTAGCTTCGTTAGTGTAATTTGAAGCGTGAATTTCGAGGTGGTCTTAGAAACTGATTAATGTTTGATATCACCGAAAACAAACAAGGCAATTTGAATGTTTACTACACGGGCCCACCACTAAATTGGGCTCACTATCTAATTTTCTTACTAGTGTAGGTACGCAGTTCAGAAGACAATAAAAACAAAAGTTTTTGTGCTTTAGCAATCCTATCTTAGCGTGTACTTAAAAATTGCGTAAGAAATTGTCGCTTCGGACCCGGGGGTCCACTTATACCATTATTAAGGATTCGGAAAGGTCATTACGATGAAGCGACTGCCGTCTGACCTTCGTAACCCAAAAGGTACTTACACGTGCTTATTATTTTCATACTTAAGGCATGCTACTTTTGAGCAAGTGTGTGAACACAAATTTGAGCATGCTCAAAAATCGCACGCCTTTCGATTTTTAGCATGGTGGAAGGGGGAGAATGGCGAAGTGCACGTAACAGGTTTGCTTATTTTTAAGCATGCTAATTGATGGCCAATGGCATGCTTATTGATAGCAAATGTGGACAGTACATTAAGCATGCTCATATAGATTTAAAAAATCCACAGCTGAATGCTCGAATTCGAACTACGACTCACCGTATGGAAAGCACGACCGTATCCAATGAGCTATGAGTAGTCATTTTGATGTAAAAGCGTGAAAAACATGGTATTTTCCTAATTAGAGCATTCCAACATACTTATTTTAGAAGCATCATGTTTTTTAGCATAATTTCAACTAAACTAGCCAGTTTAGTTGAAATTATGCTAAATACGCGTTCCATTCTAAATCTTCTTAATATGCGAAAAACAACTTACATTAAAATATTTTTTAAGAAATTAAGAAATTATTTTGTTTCTGAAATGTCTGTATTAGGCTGTCAGTTGAAATGTAACTTTAAAATTATTACTAACGCTCGTCTAAGACAAAATTTGAAATCCTCTGACTGAACTAAGCACAATTCAGATACTTAGATCGTAGATATAGAAATATTTATATTAGGCACAATATTAATACTTTTCTTAATCGTCTGCCCCCTATATCAATAGGGGGCAGACGAGCAGACGTATCACCTGATGGTGATTACCGGCGCCCATGGATACCTGCAACGTCAAATAAATAAATAATAATAAATAAATAAATATTTCACAACATAACATAAATTGATCTGACTCCGAGATAGGTAGCTCAAGCACCTGTGTTACGGATATCAGAAATCAACAGTGGGATTACAAATATATACATATAATACTTTTCTTTTGTAAATGCATACTTATAATACATAGAAAACACCCAGACCAATATAAACAAACATGTTGATGCACACAAATGTTAGTACTGTGCGGGGATCGAACCCGCAGCCCTTGGACCAAAGGCAGCGTTCACTACCACTGTTCCAAACGGGTCGTCAAAGGAGTCACAAGTGCGCTGCCAGCCTTTAAAAAAATAGTACGCTATTTTCTTGCAGGTTTGCAGGTTGTATATGTCATTATGTCGACTGCCTCGGTGGTAGTCAGTGGGTCGCACTTTAAAGCGACAGCTACGCAAGAGGTTCCGGGTTGCATTCCCGGGTCGGGCCAAAAATTTGTACTTAAGTTTTCGGTAAGAAATTCTTAGTGTCAGCCCGGAGTCTGGAACTTGGCGGTCTTGTACCCCCATGCCTCGAAAAGCACGTTAAGCTGTTGGTCCTGCGCCCGATTCCTCTCCTATCGTATCAAAGTAGTGTTCAATCGGAATATGAGGGTAGGGGAATAGAGAGTGCACTTGTGTTTGCGCACACACTTGAGCACTATAATATATCCTGCGTACGTGGCTTGTTGTTGAGATTGGCCGCCGTAGCCGTAATCGGTTAGAGGATATTATGTCATATCGTTTCTTAATAAGCACAAGTATATTAAACAGATCAACAGAATCTAGGGATATTCTAAAGATGGCTAATACTAACTAGTACCTATGTAAAGAATATATTTTATTCAAAAACTACTGAAGCAATTTTAAGAACATGTTCTTCGTCGATCGATGGCGTCAGTCAACGTCAATCGACTGGTTTAGTAGCTTTTTTATATGATAGGTGGCAGACGAGCAGAAGGATCACCTTATGGTAACCGTTTGCCGGCGCCCATGGACACCCGCAACACCATTGGAGTCACAAGTGCGCTGGCAACCTTTAAACCCCCTTTCACGAATTGGGCCTCCGGTACCCTCACACACGCAGCGAAATTCAGCAGAGACGATGCTCCACGCCATGTTTCCAGTGAGGCCGTGGTATTACTCCGGCCGAGATGGTCCATTCACACCGAAGCGTGGCTCTCCCTTGGTAGCTTGAATTGATAACGTTCGTCTAGCCGATCGATAGATTCCTATTGTCGACGTAGATCAATAGGTCGGAGTCTATCAATCGACGTCGATTAATCGTTTAACCATCGATCGATGATCGATTGTTACATGTAGAACCTATCGATCGTAGTCGACTTATCCGTTTTACTATCGATCGAGCCACTCAATCGAAGATCAATCGATCGGTCTGGCAACCCCTCAGAATGCTTCATTATCCTTAATTAAAAAATCTTCTACGGGAAAATATATAATTTAGTTTACGTGGACCTTAGGATTCTAACGGTAAAATAATTACTGTAGTCGGTTCAGTAAGTTTTGAGTTAAATATCAATAACATATTTCTACTGCTTTTAGTACTCGTATCAGAGACTAACAATGGTATTAATTAGTCTATGTTTGTAGTAAATATTTTTGGACCATCTCTAGATCCTGTTTGTGTTCGAGTATTTGAGCTATTTTATCTTTGCTATTCATAATATATCATCTTCATTTAATTCATCGCTGAGGTAAATGGATAAATAAATTGAATGGAACTTGAGAAAAGGTATTCCACCTTTTGTTCTGAAAATAGTACGTACTTGAAAGGGACCTCTTCTAAATGTCTTCGATTCAGTTCGATTATATTAGGCTTGTTTTTATAATAAGATATTTTTTTTATAATAAGAGGCATTTTTTTTAATAAATTGAAGAAATAACGGTAAAAATCTGCTCGTTTAACCTTATGATTTTTTTTGTTATATTAGGGGTTGAAGCATGAAATTGCCTAAATTGTACAATTTAGGCAATAGGGTATATGACTAAGTTCAAGATTTTACAAAATATAAATATTTTGTCAAAATATAGGTCAATATATGCCAATGGCAAAAATTCTCAATTAAAAATATAACGTCTAGCCGGTTTTATGGTCATTCAAAGATTCATGGGCAAGTCCATTTTAAAAGTATAAAATTATTAAAAAATTATTGTACCATTGAATAACCCATTCTTTTTATTTGATAGAAATGGGGTGAGCCCTGCGTCTCATAGCCACTGCGACCAGTAGATGATCTATTGTGGCAGCCCCGTAACCTATTACAGCACCTCCTGTAGCTCCAGTTCCAGGATAAACCCGAGAATGGAGCTGATGGGGGAGCTCTTGATCTCGTCAGCTGAGATCATGTGTGCTCCCAGGTGCCGGCTTCTGCAGCGGTGCAGCGCTATGCACTCGCCGAGGACGTGGATAATCGTTTCCTCGTCCTCGCGACAGAACCTACAGATTTTGGTATCTGTAAGGCCCATGTTGTGCAGGTGCTTGTTTAATTTGCAGTACCCTGTGATGGTCCGAGTGAGTGCCCTAACATGTCCTCTACTCAGTTTTGTTATTTCTACAGCTCGTCTCTGATCGAACGCCTGTATCAACGCCTTAGACTGTTCTAGTCGAGGTAGTCTTTTCCAGAATTCAGTGCTTTGTTTTTGCTCCCACTCTTTTAACTCGAACCTGACCATGCAGGCTGGAACGCCACATATTGGTTCCGGTCCGAGTAGTGGGCTCTCTGCCCCGGCCTTTGCTAGCACGTCAGCGACTTCGTTGCCTCTGATATTACAGTGTCCCCGGTACCCAAATCAGATTTACGATGTTGGCATTGCCAAGCTGGTTTAGGAGCAGGACACACTCGCTAGTGAGTTTGGAGTCAAGTTCACAGGATGTTAACGCCTTGAGGGCAGCTTGACTATCTGAGAAGATGAATATCTTCTTATTCTGGAGATTCATTTGTAGACTCTCTTGGACACAGCCAATTATTGCGAAGACTTCCGCTTGGTACACTGTGGTATAGCGACCCAGGTTGGCGAATTTGCGTATTCCGCAGCGATCATTACAAAAATCCCGCCCCGGATATGCCCTGCTTCCTGGAGCGTTGAATAACCCATACAATTTGCACCAAATATTATAATACAACCATTGACATAAACGAAATATTTGTAATAGCTGCCATACAAAATTCAAATTCCATTCACATCTAAGTCGCCATTTGTATAGAGCGTTTTGGGTTTGCCCAAAATAATGTGATTTTAAAGTTGAGATATCTCAGGTAGTTTAAATGAGAATCAAGTGATTCTTTCAACGATGTTTCTATCATTGAGAGGTCTTTTGATTGCAAAATTAAAAAAAAGAAGTCGTATACCGTATTGTATCTCTGTATAACTAGCTTTTAAGTTTTATATGTCGTGCGATAAAGAGTATCTATCTATCGTACTGTTTCTAAATGGTTAATGAAATTGTCATACTGTAAAGCTGAACTCATTCTAAATAAATACATTCATTAATCAGTATTTCATTTGTGTAGCAACAGCGAATTTCTTAAAAGTTATTGAACAAGCATTGATAATTAATCAAGTGAGCAAGTAAACGTTATTTTAATTTATTTCTTGTACCGTAATAATCATTGTATGTAAATCTCATATAGTGCACCCACGGTACAGGCTTAGCCTAGTGTGTGGTGTATTGTAATCGTACATTAACCTACCGATTTACCAATGATGTTTCTGCCTATATTATGTACCTTACTTGTGAAACTCTGGTCATAGGAATCATATTATTTATTATTATCTATCTATTGCCGATTTGTATGGAGATCTTCTGAGAAGCTGTGTTTCCCATACCTTTTTTTTAATTTTCAAAATGAATATTAATGCTAATATTTCACAATTAACTGTGTTTTAAAAGACAATATTTAGGTACATTAAGAATATGTTTTCGGAAAAAATTTTGAAAACGTCAAATGAAACATTTAGAATTCCTTCGGAAAAAAGGCACTTACAAGATTTTTTTTTCGCATCAATAATACAATATAATCTGACCTGTACATTAAACACCTTAGAAATATTATGGTCTTTAATCAAAATATACTACAGTAACTTTTTGGTTACTATAGGTATTATCAATTCTGACGTGTCTAGAAAAAAACTGCTATTTCATACTTTAACCTCTATTATGAGTCTTCAAAGGCAGATAGGCAAGTCGCTTTTTTATTTTAAAATTTACTAAATAATCATATACTTACTTATCATTCGATAATATATGGATTTCATAGCATTTTTTTTAATATAACAAATTTCATAAATAGTTTTTAGATTTTCGCGTTGCGTAGTTATAACTATACTTAATTTAGACGGACTTAACGCGATTTTTTTTTTATTTTTTTTTATATGAAAGGTTGCAGACGAGCAGACGGATCACCTGATGGTAAGCAATTCCGCCGCCCATGGACACTCGCAACACCAGTGGAGTCACACGTGCGCTGCCAACCTTTTCCCCCTTCCCCCCATTGGGCCCCCGGTAACCTCACTCACACCGCGTAACACAGCGCAGGCGCTGGCTTCACGCCGGTCTTCTGTGAGGCAGTGGTATCACTCCGGTCGAGCCGGCCCATTCATGCCTAAGCGTGGCTCTCCCACATTTGAGACAACATTATGTACGATCACATATTTTGCTCGACGTTTCGGTTACGCTACAACCGCCGTTTCGGCTACGTTACTCATTTAATATAGCTATCCAACAAAGTTTTTCCGCGATGCGTACAAACAAGGTATATTTTCATAGTGATACGGCCGCCTTCATTGTACATTTATCCTGTAATAAAAAAAAACATTTATTTCGGGAATAATCCATATTGAATTTAGTAACCTTATAAGTATTTTAGTAATTATTGTCAATTAAATTTGAATATCATAATGCATAATTTAGATTATATTCTTTACTAAAAGTTTATTTATTTGATAGAAATGGGGTGAGCCCTGCGTCTCATAGCCACTGCGACCAGTAGATGATCTATTGTGTCAGCCCCGTAACCTATTACAGCACCTCATGTAGCTCCAGTTCCAGGATAAACCCGAGAATGGAGCTGATGGGGGAGCTCTTGATCTCGTCAGCTGAGATCATGTGTGCTCCCAGGTGCCGGCTTCTGCAGCGGTGCAGCGCTATGCACTCGCCGAGGACGTGGATAATCGTTTCCTCGTCCTCGCGACAGAACCTACAGATTTTGGTATCTGTAAGGCCCATGTTGTGCAGGTGCTTGTTTAATTTGCAGTACCCTGTGATGGTCCGAGTGAGTGCCCTAACATGTCCTCTACTCAGTTTTGTTATTTCTACAGCTCGTCTCTGATCGAACGCCTGTATCAACGCCTTAGACTGTTCTAGTCGAGGTAGTCTTTTCCAGAATTCAGTGCTTTGTTTTTGCTCCCACTCTTTTAACTCGAACCTGACCATGCAGGCTGGAACGCCACATATTGGTTCCGGTCCGAGTAGTGGGCTCTCTGCCCCGGCCTTTGCTAGCACGTCAGCGACTTCGTTGCCTCTGATATTACAGTGTCCCGGTACCCAAATCAGATTTACGATGTTGGCATTGCCAAGCTGGTTTAGGAGCAGGACACACTCGCTAGTGAGTTTGGAGTCAAGTTCACAGGATGTTAACGCCTTGAGGGCAGCTTGACTATCTGAGAAGATGAATATCTTCTTATTCTGGAGATTCATTTGTAGACTCTCTTGGACACAGCCAATTATTGCGAAGACTTCCGCTTGGTACACTGTGGTATAGCGACCCAGGTTGGCGAATTTGCGTATTCCGCAGCGATCATTACAAAATCCCGCCCCGGATATGCCCTGCTTCCTGGAGCGTTGAATAACCCATACAATTTGCACCAAATATTATAATACAACCATTGACATAAACGAAATATTTGTAATAGCTGCCATACAAAATTCAAATTCCATTCACATCTAAGTCGCCATTTGTATAGAGCGTTTTGGGTTTGCCCAAAATAATGTGATTTTAAAGTTGAGATATCTCAGGTAGTTTAAATGAGAATCAAGTGATTCTTTTCAACGATGTTTCTATCATTGAGAGGTCTTTTCATTGCAAAATTAAAAAAAGAAGTCGTATACCGTATTGTATCTCTGTATAACTAGCTTTTAAGTTTTATATGTCGTGCGATAAAGAGTATCTATCTATCGTACTGTTTCTAAATGGTTAATGAAATTGTCATACTGTAAAGCTGAACTCATTCTAAATAAATACATTCATTAATTCAGTATTTCATTTGTGTAGCAACAGCGAATTTCTTAAAAGTTATTGAACAAGCATTGATAATTAATTAAGTGAGCAAGTAAACGTTATTTTAATTTATTTCTTGTACCGTAATAATCATTGTATGTAAATCTCATATAGTGCACCCACGGTACAGGCTTAGCCTAGTGTGTGGTGTATTGTAAATCGTACATTAACCTACCGATTTACCAATGATGTTTCTGCCTATATTATGTACCTTACTTGTGAAACTCTGGTCATAGGAATCAATATTATTTATTATTATCTATCTATTGCCGATTTGTATGGAGATCTTCTGAGAAGCTGTGTTTCCCATACCTTTTTTTTAATTTTCAAAATGAATATTAATGCTAATATTTCACAATTAACTGTGTTTTAAAAGACAATATTTAGGTACATTAAGAATATGTTTTCGGAAAAAATTTTGAAAACGTCAAATGAAACATTTAGAATTCCTTCGGAAAAAAGGCACTTACAAGATTTTTTTTCCGCATCAATAATACAATATAATCTGACCTGTACATTAAACACCTTAGAAATATTATGGTCTTTAATCAAAATATACTACAGTAACTTTTTGGTTACTATAGGTATTATCAATTCTGACGTGTCTAGAAAAAAAACTGCTATTTCATACTTTAACCTCTATTATGAGTCTTCAAAGGCAGATAGGCAAGTCGCTTTTTTATTTTAAAATTTACTAAATAATCATATACTTACTTATCATTCGATAATATATGGATTTCATAGCAATTTTTTTTAATATAACAAATTTCATAAATAGTTTTTTAGATTTTCGCGTTGCGTAGTTATAACTATACTTAATTTAGACGGGACTTAACGCGATTTTTTTTTTATTTTTTTTTTTATATGAAAGGTTGCAGACGAGCAGACGGATCACCTGATGGTAAGCAATTCCGCCGCCCATGGACACTCGCAACACCAGTGGAGTCACACGTGCGCTGCCAACCTTTTCCCCTTCCCCCCATTGGGCCCCCGGTAACCTCACTCACACCGCGTAACACAGCGCAGGCGCTGCTTCACGCCGGTCTTCTGTGAGGCAGTGGTATCACTCCGGTCGAGCCGGCCCATTCATGCCTAAGCGTGGCTCTCCCACATTTGAGACAACATTATGTACGATCACATATTTTGCTCGACGTTTCGGTTACGCTACAACCGCCGTTTCGGCTACGTTACTCATTTAATATAGCTATCCAACAAAGTTTTTCCGCGATGCGTACAAACAAGGTATATTTTCATAGTGATACGGCCGCCTTCATTGTACATTTATCCTGTAATAAAAAAAACATTTATTTCGGGAATAATCCATATTGAATTTAGTAACCTTATAAGTATTTTAGTAATTATTGTCAATTAAATTTGAATATCATAATGCATAATTTAGATTATATTCTTTTACTAAAAGTTTATTTATTTGATAGAAATGGGGTGAGCCCTGCGTCTCATAGCCACTGCGACCAGTAGATGATCTATTGTGGCAGCCCCGTAAACCTATTACAGCACCTCATGTAGCTCCAGTTCCAGGATAAACCCGAGAATGGAGCTGATGGGGGAGCTCTTGATCTCGTCAGCTGAGATCATGTGCTCCCAGGTGCCGGCTTCTGCAGCGGTGCAGCGCTATGCACTCGCCGAACTAAAAGTTTAGTCATCGAGAATGATCTGCGAGAACTTTAGGCCGGTGACTGGCGACAAGTAGTGCAGGATCGATCAAAGTGGCGTTCTCTTGTTTCGGAGGCCAAGACTCGCTTCGGGTCGCTGAGACAGTGGAATAAGTAAGTAACTAAAAGTTTAATTATACAAAGTCAAAATTATTGGGAGAGGACTTTGTGTCCTTGGTCAGCTGAACACTTGTCCAGGGTTTCATGATATCACTGTCCACGTCCAGCCCCGTAATACCTAGTCATAAGTTTTCCTACATCATTATGAGTGGAATAAAAGTATATTCATTAATTTTTCGATATTTTCGACAGTTTTCAAGATAACGTAGTCATTCTTTCACCGATATTTTAATTTTTGAGAGATAAGCCCTCTGACTAATCAATGAGTACAAAAACGAAAACAAGCGTTGTACGGGCAGGAAGCGACGGTTAAGGCACCTCTCTAGTGAGCCTAGAGCCCCTTTGTCTAAGACACTAAGTCCCTAGAGCCCTAGCCCTGCCTATCCATGAGAATAAATACATATATAGATAAAGTGATGGCAGCTAGCTCCCGGGTCGCCCAGGGTAGCAAGCGGGAAGAGTCAGGACGGTAGGAAGGAGTGGGACCGCTGCCAGTCGAGCAGGCTCACTCGACTGATCATAGTGACGGCTGGAGGTGTCTTGGCCGCAGCGGGAGAAATGAGACCCAACACAGACGGTTGATATCGTAGCTTGTATTGGCTTGGTTTATCTAATGATACAGATACTGATCTGGTGACCTTCAATAAAAGGGTGTACTCCTTTCTTAAGAGCCGGCAACGCATATGTGATACCTCAGGTGTTGTAGATGTCCATGGGCGGCGGTGATCACTTTCCATCAGGTGTGCCGTCTGCTCGTTTGTCCGCTATAAAGTAAAAAAAAAATGATACAAAAAAAAACTAATAAAAAAGATGGCGCCCAATGATTTGTTTCACACATACTGGGCTAATGTAATGGCGATTGCCCGTGGGTGGGGTGGCTTGTAATATTGTTCTTACACGCCACCCCACCCAAGGGCAATCACCATTACCAGAACATATGAAGAGAAAAATATCGTAATTATACGATGGCACAAATCATATCGCTTGTTCGCACAGAAACCTTCGTCAGCCTATTGCGTTTGTCAGGGACGAATCTAAGACGACCCGTATGGATCACTGGTAGTGAATGCTGCCTCTGGTGTATGGGTTGCGGGTTCGATCCCCGCACAGTACAAACATTTGTGTGCATGAACATGTCTGTTTGTATTGGTCTGGGTATATACTTATAACTATGTATTTACAAAAGAAAAGTATTATATGTATATATTTGTGATCCCACTGTTGATTCTGATATCCGTAACACAGGTGCTTGAGCTACCTATCTCGGAGTCAAATCAATGTATGTGATGTTGTGAAATATTTATTAATTATTAATTTATTTGTGCGCTTGAACATGTATGTTCGTCAATACGAACAGAGAATTAGATCCCATTCCAAGTACCTAACTAGGTCAGGTCATCGTACCACAAACAAACCATGCTTATTTACCACTATTAAATGCAGTAACCTAACTAATGGATCATAACTTTAAGCCGCGGCTATTTCCAGCTTTCCCTTATCATTACTCGGTTAGAGCAATAAAATAGATGTCCCTGCCATAGACTAGCAATAGCCAGTACCATGACATTCAAAGTTTTGATCAATGAGAACCGCTCCAGTGACCTTGAAAGTGGAAAGAAGGTTGTCAAAACAGTTCGTAAACAATATGTTTGCGCGAACATAATAAGAGCGACTGCGCTCTAATATCTCCGGCTAGAATACTAGAAAAGAGCCTAAGAGCCACAGGAGACTTGCTACTTTTATCATCGTATGAACCTTAAATTCTACAGCGCACAGTAAAAGTCGCCAAAACCGTACGCAAACACAAGTGAACCCTACATTCTCTTTTTCCTCATGTGATAACACAATATAATAAAGTTGTTATAATTTAAGTTGTAAATGTATTGTAATTGTAAATGTATATAATAAATGTTATAAATAAAGTTATTTCACTCGTGCCATATAAAGTAAGTAGGTAACTAATTAATATAAAATAAAATAATAAATAGCGAACGCTACGCGGTCTAAAGATAAAAGATAAAGATAAAAAATTCTTTATTCAATTTAGGTCCACACAGAACACTTATGAATGTCAAAATAGTACATATTATCTACCGCTGGTTCGGAATGTCGATTTCTACTGAGAAGACACCAGCAAGAAACTCAGTAGTTACTCTTTTCAAATATTGATGATGTTACAGAGTTTCAATTGAGAAGAGAGAAAAAAATACAATTATGAAAGTTAATAGACTACTATGAATAACAACTCAAAAGATTAATGAATTAACATGACCAAGAATCCTTATCATTTAAATAGTCTTGTACACTATAGTAACCTTTCTTCATTAGGCAGGTTTTAATATGGGACTTAAACTTATCCAGTGATTTCGGGACTTTAAGGTATTGCCTTGATTCGGTATCCTACCGCGGCTCTCTCTAAGGCATTGTCACAAAAGGGTACCGAATCTAATGGCTCTCCTTAAGGTACTGCCTTGAAGTACTTAAGTAAATTTATTTCAAGTCGAATATGGCACGAGTTCCCAATCGACAAACAAACCAAATCAGGAGTTTCATTTCGCTGCGCACACAGGGATCAGGTGCATTACCAAAATAGCTTGACATGCTTTCAGAAGCACGGATTCCAAGATTGCCACCTTCCTGGCTCCGGACCGAGACCCTGAGTATTTAGTAGCATAAGCACTTGTGTTACAGAAATTAGACAACAGAGGAATTAAAAATAATAATCATTTAATACATATACTCAACAAGCACAATCGTTTATCACGCGAATGTTTCTCCAGGGTGGAGATTGAAATCCAGGACCTCTGACGTATGAGGCAGGGTCAAGACCAAATGCACTATCGGACCAGTGTGCAGATGTTTGATGGCGTCGGTGATTCTTAAGGTATCATCAGGTGACCCGGAAAAAATTTGTGTTTCATACTCAGCATTGACCCTTGGGAGTACATAACTTAGATACATATTAGTTGAGGCACTGGAAATAGTCACACTGTGTTTCTACTCTAGAGCCATTTACGCTCATAGCAGCCCATTGACGTATCAAAATGAGGTGCTCAAATGAAAATGAAACCTTATTTTTCCTTTGGAGTTTGTTTTCATTGCAGGTGACGGATGCATTTATAATATTTTGAGAGAAAATTTTGCGTTGGATATGATGTTCTTAAATTATTTTTTTAGTTCCATTGTATTTTGCTGGAAACCCAAAGGAAGGACAGGAAACGCACTTTAGCAAGAGCATTGGTACAGATAAGTACTTGATTCTTTGTTATGTCATAAAAAATCTAGTATGATATTCCCAATAGTATGTGTTATATATGTAAGAGAGTAAGTACCACTCCTATATCAAAACAGATCATCGTCTTCTAACATGACTAAAGGTAATTGCGATCATTAGTTAAGTACTCATTCATAATATTGTCATTGAAATCGGAACCGTATTCCCAGGTGTATAATAGTTTCCTGAAGTTCTGGAAAATTAGAACCTCGAGATTTTTGTAAAAAAATACGGTTTACTATGTATTCAGCAAGAGAACGCATATTTCGACACTCTTAAGGGAATAAAAACCTATAGGTGACTTCCCGTTGCCCTACGACTATATTGGTATGACTTAGGGACCTTAAGGTGACGGGTAGAGCACACTAGCGACGCCAATTGATTTTAATTTTTAGCTACTAAACCGGATCAATTTAAAGAATTTCGGGGATACAACCTCTCGGCAAATACTAACACTATTTTAAAAATAACCATGCACAAATGTTGGGTCCGTTTTTCTACGCGAAAAATTTATTCACGCCGAAAGTGGCCGCTTTTGGCGTGAATCAATTTTTCGCGTACGCGTTGGACCCAAAATTTTTTTATGGTTATTTAATAATAGTAGTATAAGTGTTTGCCGAGAGATTGTAATCCCGAAATTGTTTGAAATAGATCCGGTTTAGTAGCTAAAAATTAAAATCGATTGGCCTCGCTAGTGTGCCCTACCCATCACCTTAAGGTCCCTAAGTCATACCAATATATTCGTAGGGCAACGGGAAATAACCTATAGGTTTTTAATCCCTTGAGAGTCACCTTAAAAGCGTAGTCCTTTTTAAAAAAGCGGCAACACATCTGATCTCGCGAATGTTCATGGATGGCGGTGATTACTTTCCATCAGGTCACTCGCTTGCTCGTTTGTCCCCTCTGGTATAAAAAAGGAACATTGTTAAAGGACGTATTGAATTATTTAGTAGAAAAAATAAACCACTCCTAGAAAAATGTTAATGAAATACATTCGTATGTGTTCTCGTGAACTTTGTAGTTAGAGTCATCTCTATATATTGATGAATTGTGTATTTTCTTTTTTTCCTGTATTTTTTCGCGTGGCAAAAGCGTACAGCAAAATATAAGGAACTTTTCATCTCCCCCATATTTTAGTCAATGTTTCCATGTCAAAGACTTATGTTAATGTGACATGGCGTCAAAAATATTTCGCAGTTACACGTTTGCTGGTAATGGTAGGTATTTTACTGTTACATCATCATAAAGTAACCCTACATGTATTTTTTTAACGATATGTGATAGGTGGCAGACGGTGAGCAGACGGATCATCTGATGGTAAGCGATTGCCGCCGCCCACTAGACACCCGCGACACCAGTGGAGTAACAAGTGCGCTGCCAAAATTGAAACCCCCCTTTCCTCCTAATGGGGCCTCCGGTACCCTCACTCACGCTGCGAAACACAGCACAGTGCTGCTTCACGCCGGTTTTCTGTTAGGCCGTAGGATCACTCCGGTCGAGCCGGCCCATTCATACCGAAGCGTGGCTCCCCCACGGTCATACAGAGGGCAGACGAACGGATGTATCACCTGATGGTAAGCGATTACCGCCGCTCATGGACACCTGCCACGTCAAAGAAGTCACAGGTGCGCTGCCGGCCCTTTATAAGGGAGTACGCTCTTTTCTTAAAGGTTTTCAGGTCGTATCGGTCCTGAAATACCGCAGGCGAGAGTTCATTCCACAGTATTTTGTGTGTAGGTCATGATATAGGTACAAGTAATGACAATTAGAATAGATATTTACGAGATTTCTACCATGTACCTGATTTTTGAATATCCGATATTTCGGCGCTGTTGCAAGCGCCATGGTTACGGAGTTACTCTGTGACCGTGCCGCTTACAACAGTGCCAAAATATCGTAAATTCAAAAATAAAGTACATGATAGAAATTTCGTAAATAACTTTTCTAATGTTAGTGAGCATGAAAGTTTAAAACAATATAAAGTAATAACAACTCTCAATATATATACCTTATCTAGATACCATTGTAAAAAGAAAGTAACTAATTACCTCAAATCCCTAAACTACGATTAAACCGAGAAGCTGCTTATCACTTGTTCGCAATACTGACTACCTACCAATACATCCCTTCACTCACACTTTTTCACTAGCACATCTTTTAATCAACTTGCAAGAATTACGCCGAAAACAGCTTACACACATTGACACTGACACACTTCAGATATACACTTGCACACTTTTCACTGGTCGGTTTAAGCACTAAGATTATTTTGATACTCACTGTACTGTTATGTATAAAATATTTGAACTCTAAACAATCAAATCAACAGGTAATTGTGTCCTTAACCTATTGAAGGTAAATGTAATCTTGCATGATGCGCCATAAATTGCATTAACACAGAAAACTGGCGTGAAGCAACACTGTGTTGTGTTTCGCTGCGTGAGTGTGGGTACCGGAAGCCTAATTCCGGGGAAAGGGGGGTTTAAATGTTGGCAGCGTGGGTGACCATGGGAGGCAGCAATCGTTTACCATCAGGTGATCTGTCTGCTCGTCTGCTACCTATCACATAAAAAATTCTATGTCCTGGAGTTTGTTCATACAGAGATCAGCAATCCTCCTAAACTTTCAAGTAACACTGAAAAATAATGGCTATAAGCATTTGACAGCCGTTGGAGCCGTAAAGTCCTTGAGTGGAGACCGCGACTCGGTAAGCGTAGTGTAGGACGCCCTGCGACAAGATGGGATGATGACATTCGAAGGCTGGCTGGTGTGGGCTGGATGAGAGTGGCCAAAAATCGGGAGCAGTGGCGTGCATTAGGGGAGACCTATGTCCAGCAGTGGACGAGTGTGGGTTGCTGATGAAGCATTTAAAAGCCAAAATAGTTATCATTATTTTGAAAGTTTATTCAGTGCAGGGTCACGGAAGAAAACCATTCATCATGTTCATAGCAGGACAGTTAAGTACGGAAGGTTTAAACCGATTTAGTTTGAAAGATAAAACGTTCTTTCTAATTTTTGAAATGTTATTTCCCAACGCTATTTTTACGGGAAAATACCTTAGACTAATAATAATATCCCAACTGATTACGGCTACGGCGGCCAATATCAACGATCAGCCACGTACGCAGGATATATTATAGTGCTCAAGTGTGTGCCCAAACACAAGTGCACTCACTATTCCCCTACCCCCATATTCCGATGGAACACTACTGTGACACGACCGGAGAGGGATCAGGCGCAGGACCAACAGCTTAACGTGCTTTCCGAGGCGCAGGGGTACAATGACCGCCAACTTCCAGACTCCGGGCTGACACTAAGAATTTCTCACCGAAAACTTAGGTACACATTTTTGGCCCGACCCGGGCATCGAACCCTGAACCTCTTGCGCAGCCGTCGCTTTAAAGTGCGATCCACTAACCACTGCGCCACCGAGGCAGTCATAAGACTAGTATGAAAGTCCTTATACTAATATGAAAAAAGGGAATCATGAAAGAAATCGTGGCGCCCCCGGGTCAGTTTTTTTTTATTAGGTATAGGGCTTCAAATTTTTTTTTGTTCCTATTTCTAAAAAATCTCTAGCATTTTATCTTTCTGATATTAATTATATATATATGTCTTTATTTGCAGGTAACCTTCGAGTTGTGTGAGTAATGGCATCGTTTGCCATCTACAAAGAGCGAAAAATGTCTATTATCAACTTTATGAAGAATTTTTTATTTGCTATTCAAATTTCAACGATCTCGGTTCACGGAAAGAATACGAAATTAACATTTAGTGTACGACCACACTAACGCCACAATTTGTACATTAATAAAGATATTGTATAACAACGCAGTGTTGTAGCTGGGTTGGGCTTTTATTTGGAGAACTGTACAAGGTCCTAGCCGACCCTACATACAATTTGGACACCAATTACTGTTATCAAGAGACAAAACAGGGTTTCTATTTTAATTTTATATCTAGTGTGAGGGGTTCTTCTTAATAAATATTTCACAACATCACTTACATTGATCTGACTCCAAGATAGGTAGCTCAAGCACCTGTGTTTGGATATCAGAATCAACAGCGGAATTACAAATATATACATCTAATAATTTTATTTTGTAAATACATACTAGTAATACAAAGAAAACACCCAGATTAAGACAAACAGACATGTTCATGCACACAAACGTTTGTTCTGTGCGGAGATCGAAGCCGCAACCCTTGTACCAGAGGCAGCGATCACTACCACTGGTCCAATCGATTCAATTTACCAGTGTCAAGTGTAAGTACACTTTGTTGGTTTTATTGAAAGAAGTAGGTAGTCGACTATCAAAATCAGTCAGATTCACAGTCATTCATAAAACGCTTGTGTTTTGCATTTTATCGATCTACGGATTCTGCCGAGCCCACTCTAACGCGATCGCGGGATTAAGACTCATTAGGTCCAATCACGTTGTTCGCAAGATTGGATCTACTCGACACACAATAGCATGTGATAATTAATTCAACGTTCGTGACATTTCATTGCACAAAAAACATCCCTAAATTGGTACACCATAATAATGTCCTTCCAACCGATATTTCGGTTATGGCGACTAATTTCAGCGATCAGTCATCAACGCTGGACATATTGTAGTGCACAAGTGTTTGCGCAGACACAAGTGCACTCGCTTTTCCCTTTCCCTCATATTTCGATAGGCCACCAGCGAAGGGCGCAGGACCAACGGCTAAACGTGCTTTGCGAAACTGGGAGATACAAGAACGCAAACATTCAGATTTCATGTTAACACTAAGAATTTCTTAATAGAACTCAAAACAAAATGTTGGCCCGAATCGGGGATCGAATTCGGGACCCCAAGCGCAGCCGTCGCTTTAAAGTGCGATGCAGTACCCACTGCGCCAATAAGGCAGTCCACCAAATCACTAACAGTAATGCATAAATAAATACTTTGGTTTTGAGTTTTATTCAATGTTTCTATGACTAACAGACATTTTCAAATCCAAAACCGACTCATAGCACTGAACGATAATAACCATACACTATATACACTTACACATACATTATACTTTTTACAGAAAAACCTAGACTAGATAATTCAATATTTTAAAACTCATCATCAAAGAAACTATATAATAGTATTTACTCGTACTTCCAACTTAGATACACGACAACTTTGGCAATCTTTGTAACGTAGTTTGTACTTTTTCTTTACTTATAAAGAAACCGAGTTTTACAAAAAAGAACTTTTCATCGAATAAAAGATGTGGGTCGCTAACTTACAAGTTTCCTTTCAATATTAGGGAGCTGCCACACCTGGCGGATTGTGAGAGTTTTCAAAGCGGAGCAACGACGCAGCGAAGACGTCGCAACTGTGCAGCGTTTACGCCGCGGATGCGCAGCGTTCACGCCGCGGATGCACAACAGATTTGTACGCGAAACAGAGACCGTTTTTGTATGTACGCGAAACAGAGACCGTTTTTGTACGCCAAAAGTGGCCGCTTTTGGCGTAAATCAATTCAGCGTTTACACTGCGGATGCGCAACGGATTTGTACGCGAAACAGAGACCGTTTTTGTACGCCAAAAGTGGTCGCTTTTGGCGTAAATCAATTCAGCGTTCACGCCGCAGATGCGCAACGGATTTGTACGCGGAACAGAGACCGTTTTTGTACGCGTTGAACCCAACTTTTGTGCATGGTTATTTAATAAATAGTATAAGTGTTTGCCGAGAGGTTGTAACCCCGAAATTGTTTGAAATAGATCCGGTTTAGTAGCTAAAAATTACAATCGATTGGCATCGCTAGCGTGCCCTACCCGTCAGTTTATTTCTGGACGCCATTGTTTTTTTTGTGGCAACCACGTAGAAAAACGGCGAATCCGCGGCGTGAACAATGCGCAGAAGCGACGTGGTTGCTGCGTCGCCGCTCCACTTTGAAAACGCTCGCAATCCGCCAGTGTGGCAGCTTCCGTAGGGTTATCTTTTCGAGGTATTCGAAAGCTACCAAATTAATTTCTCGAAACATCTGAAAATCATCATCATCGTCAGCCCATTTAAGTCCCCACTGCTGGGGCACAGGCCTCCCTCAATCACATGAGGGCTAATTGCCATACTCACCACGCTTGGCAGACGGGTTGGCGAGGGTTTAGATATAAATGCAGAGTTTTCCTTCTCTGGGTGCTGATGATTATGCCAGCAGCTTTAGTTTAGTCGCCTTTTACGACACCTCGGTAAGAGTGAGGGTGGCCTATCTACTCTGCCGGTGACCACACGGCTAAAAATACCGACACAAACGCGTCGTCGATTAAGGTGACGCATCGATGAAACTAGCCCCACCTATAGATTAGATTTGTATTAATTGTGACGATTATGAGACATTTTATTTAAAAAATGCAAAAGGAAAGTATTAAGAATTTTTTGAGACAAAATTATGTCATAATTTCTTCCTACAAGTAACCATAATTTTTATAAGAATTATAGTTAATCGTACGAAGATATTATTACACAACTACTTCTCAAAACATCTTTAAGAAGTACACCGTTGTACTTTTAAAAAAATATATATATTATAATCGCCAAAATAAATACAAATCTACTGGCGGCGCCAGCTATGCGATGTATATGTTATGCTCTAACCGATTACGGCTACGGCGGCCAATCTCTACGATCAGCCAAGTACGCAGGACTGAAGTGCACTTACTATTCCCCTAGTCTCCATATTCCGATGGGACACCAGGGTAACACGACCGGAAAGGGATTGGGCATGGGACCAACGGCTTAACGTGCTTTCCGGGGTACATGACCGCCGTCTCCCAGACTCCGGGCTGACACTAAGAATTTCTTATAACTGAAAAGTTAACGAGTGTCGTGTCTGTCGTCTTCCGTCTCTCCTCCAGTAGGGACTGCACACGTGGCTTACTTTCACACAGCACAAAATGAGTGAAAAAAATTACAGAACAAAGCGGTGTCGTTTCTTTCCTTTTCCGTCTCTCCTCCTGGATCTAGCCGACATTTGCCACCCCCCTTCCGTCGCACTCACTATGCTACGCTACTTCACACGTGGGTTTACTTTCACACAGCACAACATGAGTGAGCATGCTAGTAAAAAAATATATTTAATTTTGACAGAACAAAGCGGTGTCGTTTCTGTCCCCTTCCGTCTCTCCTCCTGGATCAAGCCGAGATTTTGCCATCCCCCTTCCGCCGCACCCACTATGCTACGCTACTGCACACGTGGCTTACTTTCACACAACACAACATGAGTGAGCATGCTAGTAAAAAAAAATTTTTATAATTTTGACAGAACAGCACTCTTCGTGATTGATTCCACGAATATCGCGTTTTGTTTTAATTTCCCACGGGATTGGCTTAAATTTCTGATGAATATTGATGTCGGTTCGAGAACTCATTTAACTTCGATAACTCCTGCCTCTCGATCAAAGGAGTTTAGTGTTAATGTATCGCTTTGGGATGATTCGACTTACCTTACTTATCCAATTAGACATATGTATTGCTTGGTGACTTGAAGAGGTAAGGGCCATGCTACAAGTGAGACATCGGATTTTAACCGGATACATATACAGATCTCCTGATCTTCTACCATTAGCTCTGAGGTGAGGGAATCGTAAGGAAACCTGCACGTTTTGAAAAGTTTTTACGAAAACGTGTTACCATGATTCAGTAGGTCTGGTTCCCCTGTTAAAAGGTTGCGAAGATCAGACGGCAGTCGCTTCAAAGTAATTATCAGATTCCTCAAATCCTTTTTTTTTTTGTTGAACCAGGAGAAATGCGTTACGCATACCCATCCGTCTGTAAACGGATGGGTTATGTCGGACTCTCCTCTGGCGACGGCTTCTCCTAACGAGAAGCCGGCCAGAGGCATACCGACTAAATCTCCTGGGACTCTCCCTCATCTGTCCATGGGTGGGCGGGTGACATGGGGCCAAAGCTCGGAGCCTTTCACCACGTCACCCCCCGGACAGGGACGCCCGCCTACACAACGGGCACGGCGCTTCTCCCCCCGGGTTCGGGGGGAGGGATGGGGACAGCCGAAAGAGTAGTGCCGTCCCCACAAGGCGTAGGAGAAGGTCCGTGCAATGCCGGTGGTGGGGTTACAGCCCCACGCACCAGCGGACCTTCTCCACGCAGGGGAAGGAGACGCAAGTATTGGCGTCGTCTCCTCCCTCTACGTGCCTTGCGGATCCTGGATCATGGGTCCTAAGCGTATCCTGGGCTTCAAAGCCATCGCTTTGAACGATACCGGAATACATGCAAAGATGAAGATAACCTTCAATATTATCGTTTGTAGGGAAACAAACGGGGTAACTACGACTTTATGGTTTTCCAATTTTTTAATTTGTTTTATAGCGGCTATAAAATTCGCCCAGTGATAAAAGCAACTTCATGTGGCGCTTTTCGTTGTAAATTTTTATCTGGTACTTTTTATTATTGATAGTTTGCTTTCTGCTTTTCGTGTTCAATTGTATTGTTATTGAATTTCGTACATCATGTAACTCCTTTTTAGATTTTATTAGTGATTCAATAATGTCTGAGGTCTTTGACAAATGTCCATGAATATGAAATACGGCTACCAAAGAAGCAATATGAAATAAAAATGGAAAATGAATTTCATAAAACCTTGTTAGTTCGTTTCGATTGCGACGACCGCTAACAAAGATTTTAAGGACGAGGATTAAATAAAATCCAATACCGTTAATATGACTGCTTAATTGGTGCAATGGGTAAAAGCGATGTCTGCGCTTGGAATCCCGGGTTCGATCCCCGGGTCGGGCCAAAATTTGTACCTACCTGAGTTTTTCTGTTAAGAAATTCTCAATGTCAGCCCAGAGTCTGGAAGTTGGCGGTGTTGTACCCCCGTACCTTGGAAAGCACGTTAAGCCGTTAGTCCTGCGCCCGATCCCTCTCCGGTCATGTCACTTTGGTCTCCCATCGGAAAATGAGGGCAAGAAAATGGAAATGCACTTGTGTCTGCGCACACACTTGAGCACTATAATCCATCCTGCATAATTGGCTGATCGTTGAGATTGACCGCTTTAGCCGAAATCGATTGGAGGATATTTTTTAACCCACCTCTTAAATGTCATCATCATCATCAGCCCATTTGAGTCCCCACTGCTGGGGCACGGGCCTCCCTCAATCACATGAGGGGTAATTGCCATACTCACCACGCTTGGCAGACGGGTTGGCGAGGGTTTTAATATAAATGCAGAGTTTTCCTTCTCTGGGTGCTGATGATCATGCCAGCAGCTTGACCTTAGTTGCCTTTTACGACACCTCGGTAAGAGTGTGGGTGGCCTATTCTACTCTGCCGGGGCCCACACGGCACTCTTATATGTGTTTAAATCTTTTACCAGGGGTTCTATTTACTCGTCACCATGTAACTAAAAAAACATCCAAGCGTTTATTCACTGTTGCATCCCAAGCTGTTGCATCGAAGCGAGGGGTTCGCTTTCCTGCTACCTAAAGCCTCAACTTCGGATGGTCTTTGGCATGGGTGCCACGATGGTGACATGCCCAGACGTAACGTATGTGGTTTTTTTTAGACATAGCCGTACCAGTGAAGATGATACTCAGCAGTTGGTTAGCTCAGTCGAAGGTGTCAGTATGCAAGAGTTTTCTTTTGACGTAACTCCAAACATCCACCGCAATAAAGCTAACGCTAAAATCTCAAGAATTACATATCTTCAGATGATATTTTTGAAAAAATACGACCTCTATCTTGCAGTTGGTAAATAAGTAAATTAATATAATCTATATAATTAATTGTGTAATGCATTTGTTGAAATGAGCAGGGACCCCAAGCTAGACACAGCCTGTATCTTGGGTAGCCAGTAACTTATTAATTGACAGAGTTACAGTATCAGTTAAGAAATTAAATAAAGCTTAGATGTGAAAGTAAATTAAAAAAAAGTATTAATGGCTGAAAAGCATTAAGGTAGCTAAGATACGAGTATAGTGCCCAAGAGTGGAGAGTTCTAAATTCGATACCGGGTCTAGTCTTAATTTTTATTTAATAGCGCCCTGAACGCCCTGTTGGTCTAGTGGTTTAAGTACTGGGCCGTGATCTCGGGGTCCTTGGTCCGATACCCGGGTCGAGCAAAAAGTGTGTTTCGAATTTTTCGAACATAGCTCGGGTTTGTGATCACTAATCCGTATTTTTCAAGCGTGGTGATTAAGCCAAATCCCATCATAGTAACGATGACTTGATTTCTATGACGGAGGTCTTTGCCCTGCAGTGGGACTGATAGTTTATTAGAATAACTAGACATTTGGCCACAATCTCACACATGATTAATGATGATGTGGCCGAGGATGGATCATGTTTGTTTAGTAACAACCTATTAACTCTCAATTCAATTTCGAAAATTAATTTTTTTTAACTCATCTTGGGATCTAGAGCTGGGCACAAGTTCCAAACGACTTAAAAATTTCGATCTGCGTACTCAACTCGGAACCAGTGATCACTCATTCGGAATCTTATCGGATATCTTGTTCTTATCCATTGAGCTACCATGTCTCCAGTATAAGGCACTATAGTACCCCGGGCAATTAAAACGTAAACAATATTATTGGCTTTCGATCCCCCAATTTGCTGACAAACGTTACCATGTTTTCCAAATAAACAGAGAATGTTGTGTGATGTTTGCCCGCTACTTTTGTTTCTACTCGACGTATCCATTTCGTTGAAAGGACTCAGTCATCATTGCAATAATCACCATTCACGTGTATATTTTGGCCAACTTTTGATACAGAAACAGACAAAACATGTTTTTTTTTAATTAATAGGTGGCAGTCGAGCAGACTTTTCTGCTTGACTTTCACCTATTTTTCTTTTCGATTTTTCTATTTCGTAGAAAAAATAAACCACTCCTAGAAAAATGTTCATGAAATACATTCGTATGTGTTCTCTAGAACTTTATGGTTATCTCTATATAGTATTGATGAATTTTATATTTTCTTTTTTTCCTGTATTTGTTCGCGTTGGCAAAAGCGTACAGCAAAATATAGGGATCTTTTCATCTCCCCCATATTTTTACCCGACTGCCAAAGAAGGAGGGTAATGTTTTAGCCAATGTTTCCATGTCAAAGACTTATGTAAATATGACATGGCGTCAAAAATATTGCGCAGTTACGTTTGCTGGTAATGGAGGTATTACACTAGGACATCATCATAAAGTATACCCTACATGTATTTTTTTATGATATGTGATAGGTGGCAGACGAGCAGACGGATCACCTGATGGTAACCGTCACCTTAAAGGAGTACGCTCTTCTCTTGAATGTCGCTAAGTATTGACTGAAATTCATCAATACCCAAAGATTCATTCATGTTTCTTTTCTGAGATGTATTTTTTATTCTACTGAGCTTATTAATGACACACTGTCACAGCTTAAAGATTAAACAGTCGTCCTGAAAAATGTTATTTTTCCTGATAGCTTGTAAATTCTCGCAACAATATCGGTCACTAGATGAAACTCATTATTCTTTTAATATTTTCCAAGGAATCTCCCCTTTATTAGAAATCGCAAACTAAAGATAGTTCCGGAAAAAAAATTGCCCGAGCCCTTTTTAACATTGCGTGCTGGAACGGGATGACATGATATTTAGTACGGTAATAAGTTTAGACCGCGATTTAGAATAACGGGGCTAGTGTTGGTCGCAAAGGCATGAAAATTACTCTGTATTGTATACACTGTAGTTGGCCATTATATTACTTTTCCGTTGAAATATGAGGACGATAATAAATTGTACTAGTGTCAATATATATTAAAACTTGTCAATATATTTCCTGAACATATTTTTTTAAATAATAATGATATTAATTAAATATTTCACAACGTCACATACATTGATCTGACTCCGAGATAGGTAGCTCAAGCACCTGTGTTTCGGATATCAGAATCAACAGTGGGATTACAAATATTTACATATAATACTTTTTTTTGTAAATACATACTTATAATACATAGAAAACACCCAGACCAATACAAACAGACATGTTCATGCACACAAATGTTTGTACTGTGCGGGGATCGAACCCGCAACCCTTGGACCATAGGCAGCGTTCACTACCACTGTTCCAAACGGGTCGTCAATATTTTGTATAATATAACCTAGGCGAAAGTGTAGGCTTTTCACAGACAAATATGTTTCCATAGACCACTTTCACTTAGCATCAGGTGGGTGGGATTGAGGCATAGGATTGAGGTCAAATGCCTATCTGTCATAATATCATTAAAAAAGATGCATTATCTTTGCACGTTTATGAATAAAGCCCTAAAAACCTAAATCTTGCTAGAGATGATTGTGACATGAATAGCGTGTGCAAAATAAGCTTGAAAATCATAAGTACTTTTTTATTTTCAACTAGCAAAAACATTTAATATTATGTAATCTGCCGCTGATTTGGAATGTCAATTTTTACCGAGAAGAATCAGCAAGAAACTCAGTGGATTCGGCGGGTAGGGCTAAAACAAGCCGCGTGGGCTGATGTAATTCAAAGGTTTTAAATTAGTGTCTAGTGTTTTTTAGTGTGTAAATTTGGTGTTTATTTGTGCAGTGAAGTGCCGCATAGTGATCCTTATAATAAGAATCGTTGAATTGTATCGTTTTTAACACTGCTATTGTGTGTCGAGTGCGTTGTCTCGTGACAACTTGCTTGGACCTAATAGAGTCTTAAAACCCGCGATTGCTTTTAGAGTGATATCCGCTGAATCCGTCAGTCGATAAAACGTAAAACACCGGCGTTTTATTGAGTGACTTATTTTGACTGACTTCGACTGTTGACTAACCACTTATTCTCAATAAGTTTTTGACATTGGCGAATTAGGGTAGAGTCATAACAAAAAAATATAGAAAAAAAAACCCAGTAGTTACATATTCAATATTGCACCACCTACCCCTCCTCTACTATCAAATGTCCTTTGCCTGAAGGTTGTCTGGTAGAAATCGCTTCCAGCGATAAGACCGCCGAAATTGTACAATTAAGTTTCTGTAATGCCTTTTAAAGTTGTGTTTTTTTGTGCAATAAAGTATATCTATCTATCTATCTATCTATCTATAGTTTTTTTAGATTTTCGCGTTGCATTATCATCATTTCAGCCAAAAGACGTCCACTGCTGGACATAGGCCTCCCCCAATGTTCTCCACACAGATCGGTCCTGTGCCGCCCGCATCCAATGGATTCCCGCGATCTTCACCAGATCGTCGGTCCACCTTGTAGACCGTTGCATTATACCTATAATTAATTAAGACCCTGTGGTAACGTAGCCGAAACGTCGTGCAAAATATTTGAGTACATAATGTTGTCACACATATTTTGCTCGACGTTTCGATTACTTTAACGTCGGCTACGTAAAGGGTAACGTAAGTTTCATAAGAAACTTATTGTGCCAGTTCACTCAGCAAGCCAGTTATAGCCATTCATTGTCTTTATCTGATAGATAGATAAAACGTTTATTCGCATCAAAAAGCACACGTTCAGATCAGTACAGACGTAAAGTGCATGTGCGCAGCAGTGGTGCAAAATGGCAATAAGTCAGTGAATTGTATACTCGACGAGCAAAACACTGATTTTCAGCTATTGCCAGCACTGAGGGATGCGCGTTACAGCACTATAGTAACTTAAACGAAAATGAAAATGAAAATATCGTTTATTCAAGAAACACTGATACTTAGCAATATTTGAACTGCTCTCACATAAGGTCGCCCTGTGTTGTGAGAGGAGGCTCTTTTTATAATAATATAATACTAATAACAGGAGTGTTTTCTTAATATTATAGATGATACAATGATGTTAGTGTTTATTAATTATTTACCTTTACTTACATTATTTATAATAAAGTGGATGTGTGTGATGCTGAGTAGATGTGTGGTGTGTATTGATGTGTGTGTTTATGTGTGTCGTGTCTGTGTGTGTGTGTAGGTTTATATAAGTGTATGTCAGAGTAATATGTGGGTATGTGCGTTTTAATAGGTGTATACTGTGTGTTTGATTTTAATTTATTTATTTCAACGTATAAAGTTTTATATAGCTGACTAATTTAAGCTTGTTATTCTATGAATTAGTTCTTCTAGGTTTTCGTATTGGAATTGGTCCAACCAGTTTAATAGCACAGGTTTAAATTTTTTCATGTTATATTGCGGGATACTTTTATTTTCAGAAAGTATTTTATTGTACAAGCGCGATGAAAAATAGCTGAATTGTCGTTTTGCAAATGTTGAGCGAGCAGTTAGTGTTTTGTATTTAGTAATTCTCTTTTTTAGTAACGGAGTGTGGGGAGCTAATTTGGAGTGGAATCGGCATAACACTAGCATAACATAAAGTAAACGAACTAAATAAATATATCTTACTCTTTCTTGTACCATGTAGGTAGTCCCATAAGAACAAATGGGGATGATTTTTATCGATAATAAATAAATAAATATTTTACAAAATCACATACATTGATCTGACTCCGAGATAGATAGCTCAAGCACCTGTGTTACGGATATCAGAATCAACAGCGGAATTACAAATATATACATATAATACTTTTCTTTTGTAAATACATACTTATAATACATACAAACATCCAGACCAATACAAACAGACATGTTCATACACACAAATGTTTGTACTGTGCGGGGTTCGAACCCGCAACCCTTGGACCAGAGGCAGCGTTCACTACCAATGTTCCAAACGGGTCGTCAGAATAATTGGGCTAAGACAAGACAATTGCATAATTTGATGGAAAGAATAGAAAAAGGAACTGTATAGTTAAGTTGTATCATTCCTGACGACTCGTCACAACGTCAGCAACCGAGTTTTTGTATTTCAAGTAAGAGTAGTTTTAAAACATTGCGTCGAGAATTTTATTATAATTGTATGCGGGTAATCCCGCCACCAGCCCGTGGCCTTTCCTGCCGTCTCGGCATGTGGACCGTATCTTGGTAAACGCTCACCAGGTATTTTTAAGGGCTCTTTCCCATGTGCGTTTCTCCACTGCCTACTAAGTCTTTGTTCTGTCCCATATCAATGTCACTTCTACCCAATTGTGACATATTCGTTTGCGGGTAATGAACTTTGACCTGACCAAAGAGGATATTCACTATTATGAATCTCAAGACCAGCCTAAGCCAAACACGATATGTACCTTGGATAGACCCACATCACTAAAGAGGTGGAGTCCGTCTAAAAACCTAAATACTTCATGTATCGCGCTAGTGTCGTATTTATGCCATTCTATATATTGTATTTATATTTTTAATATTACTACTAAATTACACACACGTATGGATTTTACTCCACCACAGTGCGCTTCTCACGCCACTTCCTACCGGGCGTAGTAAAACTATGGAATCTAGAATCTATGGAGCAACCAAAGATGGTGTTTTCGAACACGACGACATGGTGATCTTCAAGGAAAGAGCTTAAAAAACCTGCAATGAAATGTAAATACCTTGACTCTTAAGGCGGAGCAATAAGGTTCATATTTGAATGATTTTGTATACCTATTAGTGCACGTGACAGTTCCTCGCCCTGACCTTTCCAAAGCCTTAACCCTTGAGAGTATCTACCGCTATAACTATGGTCAATCTTTACAAAACGTTCATATTGGCATCCTTTGGAGAAGCAAAAATCCGGCCAAGCTCGAGTTTGACTGACGAACAGTTCCATCATAGATATTATAATACGTTCCGTATAAATGGGTAAGACGTTAGGATTTTTTGCAATCCGTCTCTTAAATATTTAAAGTTTTTTTTAGTATTTGTTGTTATAGTCTTCCATTCACCATTTAACAATCGCACGACTAGATGCTGCAGTAAACTTCACTAATACTACCTGGAACCAATCCCTTCCAGAACGCTTCGTTTCCATCGTTCCTTTTTCCCACGCTAGTGCAATTCTGGAATGAGCTTCCAGCCGCGGTGTTCTCTGATCGCTATGGCATTTCCTTTTTTAAACGAGGTTCGAAAAGAGTTCTTCTTTGACGGTAGGCAGCGGCATGACTGAGCTCCGGCATTGTTGATATCTATGAGTGGCGGTTACCGTTTACCATCAGATGGGCCGCAAGATCGTCGGCCTATATAAAGCAATAAAAAAACAGAAGTACATAATTTGTAAAAATTTTAGCTGTCGAGCTATGATGGCGGTTCTTCAGACACAGCCTGGTGACAGACATGGACGGAAGAAGTCTTAATAATAGGGTTCCGTTCATACCCTTTGGTCTAAGGACCCTAAAAAATTGCCACATAAGTTATGTAACATCATAACCCAACCATTGACCGTGGACAGCAACATTTTGATTGCAAAATAGTGTCCTTTCACGATGACAAAAAGGAAAGAATCCATACACTTGATTAAATTCACAGCCCTCATTCGTAAATGGATTATCTTTGTAGTAGAATAAACATAAAGATTTTATAAATAACTCAAAAGGTGTTGTTCAAAATTTGCAACTAGAAGAAATCGACAATTTTGTTACTGATTGTCATGAAATTAAGATATTATATGAAAAATTGATCAATGCATCTATTTATAATTCAAGAATAGGTATAAAAGCTTTGCTCAAAATTAGTGGTATAGCTTAGAAATAAGTAAGTAAACATTTATTGATAATAGACGACCCGATTGGAACAGTGGTAGTGAACCCTTGTATCAGTACAAGGGTTGCGGGTTCGATCCCCGCACAGTAACAAACATTTGTGTGCATGAACATGTTTGTTTGTATTGGTTTGGGTGTTTGCTTTGTATTGTAAGTATGTATTTACAAAAGAAAAGTATTATATGTATATATTTGTAATCCAACTGTTGATTCTGATATCCGTAACACAGGTGCTTGAGCTACCTATCTCGGAGTCAGATCAATGTATGTGATGTTGTGAAATATTTATTTATTTATTTATTATTTATTGACCATATACAAGATTTACAGGGATAGGAAACATACAACATTAAAAAGACTTTTTATCCCGAAAATGTTAGATTCCCGTGGGATGAACAAGAACGAATACTACGCGGGCAAAAGCTTGTAATTACCATATTATTTGAAAAAAGTAACCACTGACGGGATTGAAGCAAGAAACTCAGTAGCTCCTCATAGTTCTTTTAGAGTTTCGCGTTGCATTATTACTATAATTAAATTAGACGCTGCTGTAACGTAGCCGAATCGTCGAGCAAAATATATGTGACAACATTATGTACTCACATATTTTGCTCGACATTTCGGCTACGTTACAGCATCGTCTTATTTATATTGTTTTAAACTTTCAGGGTCACTAACAATAGAATAGTTATTTCATCGTCATCATCATCGTCGGCCATTTAAGTCCCCACTGCTGGGGCACGGGCCTCCCTCAATCACATGAGGGGTAATTGCCATACTCACCACGCTTGGCAGACGGGTTGGCGAGGGTTTTGATATAAATGCAGAGTTTTCCTTCTCTGGGTGCTGATGATCATGCCAGCAGCTTTACCGTGCCGTGTGCCGTGGGCAGTGTGGTCCTCGGCAGAGTAGAATAGGCCACCCTCACTCTTACTGAGGTGTCGTAAAAGGCGACTAAGTAATAGTTGTTTACGAGATGACAAAAAGGAAAGAATCCATACACATGATTGAATTTACAGCCCTCATTCGTAAATGGATTATCTTTGTAGTAGAATAAACATAAAGGTAGAAATCTCGTAAATTACTATTCTAGCGTCTTATTTAATTATAGTTAAAATGCAAGGCGAAAATCCAAAAAAAACTAAGAGTTTCTTCCTAATTCTTCTCGGTAGAAATTGACATTCCAAATCAGCGGTAGATTACATAATATTTTTTTGTTTTTTGCAAGTCGATGATAAAAAAGTACTTATGATTTTCAAGCTTATTTTGCACACGCTATTTATGTCACAATCATCTCTAGCAAGATTAACATTTTTATACGACTGGAGAGGAATTGGGCGCAGGTTCAACGGCTTAACGTGCTTTCCAAGACATGGGGTACATGACCGCCGACTTCCTGACTCCGGGCAGACACTGAGAATTTCTTACCGAAAACGTAGGTACAAAGGTACAAAGGTACAAATTTACCGATTTAATTAACAAAGGTTTAACAAACATATATTAATAATCCCATTAGTATTTACTTTTTTGGGCCCCAATAGACCGTACAAGGGTTCTTAAGAATAACAAAAAAATACAATTATTTCTTACAACCCTAGCCGGGTGAGAAAGAAGAAATTCAAATTTGAACTAAAGTTATTCCTACAACAGATACCTAAAGCATGTTAACACGAAGTTTTTCCCTCACTTGGGCCAAACTTCGACCAGAAACAACTTTCCTAATCGGTAGTAGCCAGTAAAATCATGACGTGATGTGTTTACCAAAGAAATGCTTATTCTATTCTATTCTAGTCGAATCGAATTATGTTTATTTATTTTTTTAGTTATATTTTATGTATCAACATATAAACATTCACACGCACACCCACGAGTGCGAGTATAGACGCAAATAGTGTGCGAGCGAGAAGTGAATAGATGCGCCGCCATTTCTGATCCCATTCTTTATCCGCACAGGTTGTAAGTTGTATGACGATTTGTAAGTGATGTGTGCAAGCCTAAGAAAATAAAAAAAATATTTAAAATTTGAAAAACTATTCTTTGAATCGCATTTGTTGAAAGTATGGTAGAGATAAGATAGCTGTCGATTTTCTCACTAATGTTTTTATTTTTAGATGCACCTCTAGTATATAAATTTCATTAGTATATATATTTCAGATTGGCAAAAAGCTGTTACAATTTAATGTGTGAATTAATGAGTAAATTCTATAATAGGTAGAAGCCTGTACGGACTGCATGTCCTCTCGGATTAAGTTCACAAGATTCGTCATTGCATAATAGTTATGTACTAATTTCAGTTGGTATTACCTTGCACTTGAATTTACATTGCATAATAGGTATGTTACACTATTATTAATTAAAAATAATAAAATTAATTAAATTTATTTTACCAAAAAATGAGTAATGATCCATGACTGAATAATTTGTGTGCTTGTGTCAATATAAATCAAATTGATAAAATACAATAGCTGTTTAGTAATACGTAAAGGGAAGAACCCCACTTTCCGCTTATAATTATTCAGTAAATAAATAAATCAAACTTTGATACAGCTGCATCAATACAGGGTGTATCTGTGAACATTTACATCGCCTTAACCACGTGTTCTACTAACCATTATGAACAACATTTGTTCTATCACTTTTGGAAATTCAACTTTTCATACAAAGTCGGTGACGTGACTTGGTATTTTTTTATGGGGAGTTGAAAATTTTTTCGATGAATTTCGAAGAGTCATTCAATTGAACAAATGTTGTTGGTTTATTCTCGTTGTCCACCCTCTGCTTGTCCACCCCGGGAGGACAGTGAAACAATTGTTAAAAAAAATCCCGCTGTCCACCCCCTCTTTCAACCAAGAAGGGGTGGACAGCGGGATTTTTTAAAAACAATTGTTACACTGTCCACCCGGGGTGGACAAGCAGAGGGTGGACAGCGGGAATAAACCAATGTTGTTCAGAATGGTTGGTAGAACACATGGTTAGAGGGATGTAAATGTTCACAGATACACGCTGTATAGACATACGAAAGCCTTATAACAGATTAACCTCAAAATGAAGTTTGATTATTTCCAAAACTTCATCTTTGTAATATTCTTATCAAAGGAATATTGCGCAAAACTTTGTGTAAACCTCTGAAGATCACAATCTGCTTAATTAGCAAAGTTTGTTTCAAAGAATAAAAACAGTGTATTGTAGCTTAAAAAGCTCCAATAGGCCCTGTTAAATTTAATTAGTTGTCCGAATTTTCATTAGTATTTGTTAAGACCAATTCTACTTCCGTAATCGTATTTGAAAATATAATTTCAATATTAACGAATTTTAGGTGGCAGACATGCAGACGGATTATCTGATGGTAAGCGGTTGCCTCGCTATCTCATTAAACTGACTGCCTCGGTGGCGTAGTGGTTAGTGGGTCGCACTATTAAGCGACGGCTGCGCAAAAGGTCCCGGGCTCGATCCCGAGGTCGGGCCAAAAATTTGTTTTTGGTAAGAATTTAAAGCGACTTCTAGCGCCATCTATTAGTGTAAACTGGATCTAATGTCCCGAAACGAAGTTAGGGCGGGCCACTAGTAACGATATAGAAGATTGTTTGAAGGATTCATCATTTCAGCCAGTAGACGTCCGCTGCTGGACACAGGCCTCCCCCAATGTTCTCCACACCGATCGGTCCTGTACCGCCCGAATCCAATGGATTCCCGGAACCTTTACGAGATCGTCGGTCCACCTTGTGGGGGGCCTGCCATGGCTGCGACGTCCTATACGTGGCCTTTATTCGACGACCTTTCCGCCCCAACGGTCATCTGTTCTCCTCGCTATGTGCCCTGCCCATTGCCACTTGAGACATGCTACCCTTTAGGCCATGACTGTGACTTTAGTTCTCCTGTGCATCTCATAATTTCTGATACGATCACGCAAGGAGACTCCAGGCATCTCTGGGTGACTTTGAGCCTCCTTAATCGGCACATTGTAAGCGGCCACGTTTCGGTTCCGTATGTCATCACTGGCAACACACACGCATTAAGACTTTTGTTTTCAAGGTTTAACATATCATATTTGACATACTTACTTGTATTATTTTAACATAAACTTAAGTGGATACCTTTTATAGATTATTTCAAGACTATTATCAGAACAAAAACCGAAATGCTAAACATATAAAGTATTGCTCACATGTCTTCTATAACGGACACGTTAAATTTCAAACCAATCTGACAGGAGTGTAAATAAACTGTACAGAAAGTTTTACACATGCGAGTTCGAAAAGGGTTGCCAGATTTTTATGTATATGGTAAGAGGCAGACTAACATCGACGGATTAGCGGCTGGTAAGCGGTTACCGCCGCCCATGGACACCCATGCATCACCGAGGGAATCACGAGTACGCTGCCAATCATAAACCTTCCACCCCAATTGGTCCTCTGATATCCTCACTCACTCGGCAAAACACAGTGCAAGCGCATAGTAAACACAAGCATACTTATGCATTATGATTGCGTGTCCGATGTTAAACATTATCTGGATTGTCCAGTATTTGTTATCCTTTATATTGGTACATTACCATCTTTTTATGTGATATGTGGCAGACGAGCAGACGGATCATATGACGTGGATTGTTTGAAATCCCTTCGTTAGCAAATGCGCTATGGGACCAGTACCAAATGTTATGTCAAGCTAATCAGTACGTTAGGCTTTTTAACCTAAACTTTCGGTTTTCCAATTTTAACAAATTTCAAGAATTTTCTCTTAAGGCGACGGGTATCCCTAACTAGCGGCACGAATCGATTTAAATTGTTAGCTACTAAACCGGATCTATTTTAAACAATATTGGAGCGGCAGTCTCTAAACAAAAATTTGTACTATTTATTTAATAATTGTGCACTACTTTTTGGAACACTCGAAATTTGAATTAACACCATAAGTGGCCGTTTTTGACGGTAATTCAAATTTAGAGTGCAAAAGCAGACCCAAAAAATAAGTATTACATAAATAGTAAGTATATAAGTATTTTCCGAGAGGCTACAGTTTCGAAATTGTTAAAGTTGCTAACAATTTAAATCCATTGGCGTCAATAGTGTTGCCTACCCATCACCTTAAGGCGATGGGTAGCCCTAACTAGCGAGACCATTCGTTTTTAGTTGTTAGCTACTAAACCGGATATAATTTAAACAATTTCGGGGTTACAACCTCTCGGCAAACATACTATTTATTAAATAACTATTACACAAATGTTGGGTCCGTTTTTGTACGCGAAAAATTGATTACCGCCAAAAGCGGCCACTTTTAGCGTACAAAATGTTGGGTCCGCATTTATTAATCAATTATTATTTTATTTGTGCACGATTATTTATTAAATAGTATAAGTGTTTACCGAGAGGCTGTAACCCCGAAATTGTTTAAAATAGATACGGTTTCGTACCTAAAAATTAAAATCGATAGGTGTCGCTAATGTGCCCTACCCGTCACCTAAAATTACACAGAAGAGAAAATATTGACGCAAATCAAGTTCTTGGAGTAGTTATAAATTTTCACATATTTAATAGGAAAAAACATTTCTATTCGATATATTTTGAAATCCACTTTATCTTGAATACACAAGTATTACCACCTGACATATTTTTAGTATATTTCAATTTAAGCCCGAGACAAGCGTTTAGCCTTCATTTTATTAGTACTGGTATTTAGAGGTTTACTTACGAGTAAATATGTATAAAAATATCAGATGGGGTTCAGTGACGAACGAATTTTAAACTTTTGTGACTAAGATGTAGAGTTTGTGAAGTTAAAGTCTTGTAGAGTAAGAAACTTGGCTCAACTTGAGAACTTTTCGAGAGTACGCAATGTGGTCAGCTCGTCTCAGCAAAATTTCTTCAGATTTTTTGTTTGAAATTTATTTTACCGATTTGATTACCAAGCGAGGTAAGCAAAAATTAGAAGAATTGTAAAAGTTTTTTCTTTTAATAAATATGAGAATGTAATACATTTTCTATTTAATAACTTAATCATTTAAGGTAGTTTTCCTCAAGGATCCAATGTTTTTCCAGCCTACTTATTAGTTTGGTGAGCCGCCGACAAAAGAAGAAAGAAAGAAAGAAAATACATTTATTGACCATCACAATACACATGAAACAAACATATACAGTTGGTACCCGGCTTAAAACAACAAATATTACACAGAAGAGGGACAAAGAGATGTGGATAGTGTGTGGTCAATCAGGTCCCGACCTCAGCATTAGCTGCTACTACAATATATGCATTGCCGTAGCAGCGCTGGTATTCTGGCGGGACCTGTTTGCGAGCGAGTGTGATGGTGTGGTGTAGATAAATAAATAAAAAAAATATACACGTACTTATTATAGATAGGCAATATGTGATGTGGTAGATATAATAAAATACATATTTAAACACACACACAAAAAAAAGAAGAAGAGAATTTAGTTGATAACATACAGATAGATACAAACAACACTCAAAAGCTAGACACAATACAATGATGAGAATAAAACAGTAGGTAGTACAAAGCACAAACACTTTAAAAAATATACTTAAAAAAAAAAAATACGAATCGTTATGCGACCAGGACCCCAATTCTGGGGATTTCGATATGAAAAAAACATGGCGGATATCACCTGAAAACCATACAAAAAACTATGTTTTGGTGATATATATCGTATGATGACAAAATATCATATCCTGAGAATTGGGCTCCAGTGGCTCCAACTACTACAAAGTGATATTGAATAAACAGCCAAGGCAATAAAAGCTAAAAAAAAAAAAAACCAATTTGACAATGTAAAAATGAATAAAATTTTGTATACATAATGTAAGGTAGCTTGAATATTTACTTTTTGTGTGGAGAGAGTGAGTGAAATAATATGTTTATGACGACATTTTCGAAATGCGTATTACCCTCGTTGGAAGCGGAAGGGCGTTGGCCAATTGGCGGAAGTGATGTGGAGTACCAATTGATCACCATTGATGTTACGCGCCGCCGCCCTGACCTTGCACCTACAGGATGACCAAAGGAGTATTAGGGATTCAGCATGCCCGCCTCAGCGGCGCCGGGGCACCGAGCCTGTCGCCTCCGTCGCGCGTCGCGAAATCCCTGACGGTGAGTTTGGCGTTTTTTGAATTGTCAGTAAGTGTTGTTTAAGCCGTCTTCTGAAAGTAAACACTGATTTCAGCTCACGCAACGGAGACAACAAATTATTCCAGCACTGAGTAGAAGCGTGTCTAAAGGAGCCCCGGAACGCCACAGTGCGGTGCTTCGAAGTAATGAAGGTGTTAGTGCAAGTTCTACGTGGGTTCCTGCATTTATCACGAGCCCATTCAAGTTTCTCAAACAGGTACTGTGGCTTCCCTGTCATAATAACGCCGAAGAGCAGTGTGGCTAAATGTACCTTTCTGCGTGCCTCCATCTTCAGCATATTGGCGTCATTGATAAATGGTGTGACATGTGAGCATGGGGGAATGTGATAGCAGAAGCGAGCACAAGCATTCTGTACTCTCTGTATTAAGTTGCTTGTTCTTCCTAGAAGACATGGCCCATACACCGCATCACAATAGTTCAGTTTTGAAAGAACTAAAGACTCGCAGAGTAATTTCCTCAACTTCTCGCACAAATATGGTCTGATTTTGTAGAGCAGTTTCAATCGGTAAAAGCAGTTGCGTGAACACTCGGCTACATGACTATCGAACTTTAGGTGGGAATCTATGGTCAGTCCTAGATTCCTGGCTTCGTGAACATGTTCTATCAGCTCCCCATTGATATGTACATTCAGGAGCTTCCCATCTAGCTTTTGTCTGTTGCATCTTGTGCCAACCAGCAGAAGTTTAGATTTTTTTGGGTTTAATACAAGGCAGTTAGCTTTGCACCACTCTGTGATGTGCCTCAAGTCGTCATTTACCTTGGCCGCTGCTGCTTCGTGATCATTTGGTCTGAAAGAAAAGTACATCTGTAGATCATCAGCGTATAAGTGGTAATTGCAGTTCTTGATGCAACCTGTAATGTCCGCACTGTACAAGATGTAGAGGATGGGTCCTAGAATGGACCCCTGGGGTACGCCACGATTGACCTCGCGTGGAGCTGACTTCTGCTTGGTCCCATCAGCTGCCGTCAGCTCAACATACTGCTGCCTCCCATTAAGGTAGCTGTGAAACCAGTTGAGCGTTCCCGACTCAAATCCATAGTAAGCCAATTTTGCTAGCAACAATGTAGTATTGATTGAGTCGAAAGCGCGGGAAAAATCCAGGAGCAGCAGGATGCTGAGCCGACCATGATCCTGCGCAGTGAGCAAACTATCGATCACATCAGCCAGGGCGGTGGTTGTGCTATGGCCTCTCCGGAAGCCTGACTGCTTTTGAGGAAGTATATTGTGCTCTTCGAGATATCTGGTGAGCTGCTCACAGACCACTTTTTCCAAGACCTTGGACATAATAGGTAGGAGACTGATTGGTCGTAGGTCCGCCAGGGTTGATGGAACACTAGTTTTTGGCAATGGCTTGATTATTGCTGCCTTCCAGCCCTCAGGAAAGATTCCATCTATGATGGATTGATTAATGATTGCAGTGAGAGGTCCCAGTGATTGTGGCATTGTCAACCTTAGCATGTTCAATGACACCCCATCACTTCCCTGAGCATTGGACTTAAGCCCATTGACAACTTTCAGCACCGCATCCTCGGAGACTGGCTGCAGAGAAAAGGTTGCCATACCATGCCTGTGGTGCTGGAAATATGTCAGCTGGGATATTGTCACTTGCCCATCTCCAGGTATGTTAAGGAAGTGTTCATTGATGTTATTAGGGTTGTTGAAGTGCGGTGGAAGATCAGTTGTGCTCTTTTTATTTGGTATTAGAGTAGATTTCAAATTTTTCCATAATTTCTTTGGGTTATTAGTATTTGAAGTAATATGATTAGAGAAATAGTTTCTTTTTTCGCTTTCAATGGCCCTGAGTACTACCTGCTTCATATTTTTATAGCACACCCTAATATTATCTGATTTATGGAGCTTATATTGATTGTGATATTTGTCCCGGATTTCCATCATACTTCTAACACAGTCAGTAATCCAGGGGTGGGGAGGGTGTCGAAGTTTTCTGGTGGTCACTGGGGCATGCAGATCATATAATGAAGCGATCCAAGTAGTGAATGTGCTGGTAAGAGTGTTGACATCCCTGATCTTATAATAGTATCGCCAATCGACTGCGTCCAGATCTTTATTAAATTGATCGACTAAGATGTTCTTAAGTGGTCTGTAGCTGAATGTTTGGGGTGGAAACTTCTCCTTCTTTACTTTAAACTCACCGACTATCATTGCATGTGCTCCCAGGTCAGGGGTGTGTTTGACTTCGACCTGATTAACTCGAACATCCGTGCAAATCAAGTCAATCAGGCTGCTGCTGTGTTCAGTATGGTGAGTGGGTTGGTCAATCACCTGTCTGAGGCTAAGACAAAAAAGATACTCTAAGAAGAATCCAAACGATGCCAACTTTAATCAAACTCATTGGGGCAGCTAAATATAGTCAAGTAATTAGATACTAACTTATCTTTAATTAAGTAATGCTAATGCTGAAAGCATGCTGTTTTACATGTGTGGACAAACGTGCTAATAATAAGCATGCTAATTTTGAGCATGCTCCAAAATGTCACGCTGGTCGATTTTTGAGCATGCTACCATCAGTTCGGGTGCAAGGGGGAGTGTGGAGGAGTTGAGCACGTGTTAAAGGTTCGCCTATTTTTAAGCAAGGTAATAGATGTCTAATAGCATGTGTAACAGTAGCTGAAAGGTCGTCACCTTGAAATCGATTAATCGAATCTTGGATCGATTTTAAATATTTTCTAGACTTTGAAGTAGTAGCCATTCAGTTAAAACAGACGTGTTCCATTATTTGGCAGTGAGCATAGCAAAAGAAGTACGGAGATATTGACATACATAGTTCAATAGATTAGTAAGCTATAGCGCCAGTGTCTGGCCGCAGAATCAACAAACATTGGGGTAAACGAGGCTTAGAGTGGAGACCGCGTCTCGGTAAACGCAGTGTAAAACACCCTCGTGCCAAATGGAGTGACGATTGCGCAAGAGGGCTGGCAGGAACTGGATGCGAGTAGCCAGTGATCGACTGAAGTGGCGAACATTGACTGACCGGATGGCGCAATTGGTAGTGACCCTGCCTCTTACGCCAAAGGTCGTGGGTTCGATCCCTACCCTGGACAATCATTCGTGCAATGAACACTTGTGTTTATTCAGTGTCTCGGTGTAATATATGTATTTAAGGATATATTTGTGTTCCTCCTTGCCGTGTGGTCCTGGCAGAGTAGAATAGGCCACCCTCACTCTTACCGAGGTGTCGTAAAAGGCGACTAAGGTAAAGCTGCTGACATGATCATCAGCACCCAGAGAAGGAAAACTCTGCATTTATATCAAAACCCTCGCCAACCCGTCTGCCAAGCGTGGTGAGTATGGCAATCACCCCTCATATGATTTAGGGAGACCCGTGCCCCAGCAGTGGGGACTTAAATGGGCTGATGATGATTTGTGTTCCTCTGTTGTCTGATATCTGTAACACAAGTGCTTAAGCTACTTTGTACGGAATCAGGTCAACCTATGAGATGTTGTGGGAATTATTATTATTATTATTATTTTGGAGATGATATCCAGTAGTGGACAGCAACAGGCTGATCATGATGGAACACTGAAATTATTTATTTTTTATCCCATATTTTATGAGCTTTAGGCTAACGCTTGACCACAATCTCACCTGATGGAAAGTGTCATCATTACTTTTTAGAATGTAACGCGTTCGCATAGATTCGCCTGTCCAGATTGCAGTGGTCCGAAAAAACAGACCTTGGCAAGAAGTTCCATTCCTTAGCTCTCCGCATTATGAATGAGGAAGCGAATCTCTTCGTGCGGATAAGGGGTAAGCCGACAACGTATGGATGAAACCCCTCGCGGCGTCTTGTTGTCCGGTGATGAAATGGGCTAGGGGGGATCAAATTATGCAGGACCTCCGCACACTCCCCGAAATTAATCCGGTAAAAAACTGAGAGGCTTGCCACACGTCTGCGGTGGTCAAGTCTCTGTAAGCCAGCCTCTGAGAGTCTCGTGCTTTATTGAGGCCAAAGCATCAAGCAAGCTGATACTGGGCAGATCCGATAGGTGGCAGACGAGTAGATGGATCACCTGATGGTAAGCAATTGCTGCCGCCCATGGACACCCGCAACACCAGTGGAGTCACAAGTGCGCTGCCAATCTTTACCCCGGAATTTTCTGTGAGGCTGTGGTATCACCCCGTTCGACCATTCATGCCGAAGCAAGGCTCTTCCATGCTTTTTGATGTTTTCCCATTATAAATCGTTATTCCAAATTAGCGGCGGATTACACGTGTACATTCAAGTGTTTTGTTTGGACTTTAAATATTTTAAAAATGTATTTAAATTAAAAATCCTTAATTAAATTTAATGCACCAATGCTATGTCGGAACTACAATAATAACAATTTAACGGCGTTGTTATAAAACTCTTCATTCGTAAGTTCTATTTAGTACCTAAGTATTAAGTGCTCAAAGACGCGACTGTTTATTGGTCTATATTCGTTGAAATAATCTCGCCAAAGTTTTAATAGTAGTTATAGTGGCAGTTAATTACTTCCAGTTTGATGTTTGAGGGATAATACGTGTTTTCCTTACTTAAGTTCTAATTTGGTCTAGGAATATTGTTTTAGAAACATCAAAATATAATGATGTATTTAGATTTGATAGATTACTCATAGTGTTGTGCAATTATCTTAAATTAAATTTGATTTAATCTAAGGCGATTACCCGTTTTTATTTTCTTTGGGATACTGGTTTTGGTATCAATTTACGACTATTATTGCTTAGATTCATTTTGTATTAATCTAAGATCATTGGAAATCAAAATTATAACCATAGCATTCCATATAAGAATGTCCTAAATTTTTTTTAAAAAAAAGGTAGATAAACAGCCTAGCCTTCATATTTTTGAAATCTGAGAAAGCGTAAAAACCAAAGATCAGCCGCGGACGATCTGACTTAAAAACATGGTAGGTCCATAGCGAAATAAACAACAATGAAAACATATGACTACTTTAAAAATATATGCACAGTTGTATGAAGAGAAATGATTTTGCAATATCGTGGACATACGAGACTACGGCCGTTGTAGGTTATTTATGAATTCAATATGTTTTATTGCCTCGAATATTTCACTAAAAATGCCAATTTTACCAAAATACTGCAATACATCATTTCTTAAAACTTCAATATATTATTTTCATTTCAATTAGATTATTCCAGATGAATTGCTTAGAAATAATATTGCTTCTAGTTCATGTATTTGTCAAATTGAATGGTATTTAATTATGAAAGAATCTAAAAGTAAGTACCCACCTAAATAAAGCAAAACCATATTCGTTTACTTAATTAGTCCACATTGGCCGTACTACTGAATTCAAAGAATTAAATAATTCTACTAATTAGTTTCTTACGAGTAATTAAGTAGAATTTAATTCTATAATATAGAGTTACGAAGTATTGTGACTTACCAGCATAGATAAGTTTAAAGCTTTTTTATGTAATATTTTTTTGTCTTTGGTACCAATATATATTAAAATTTTCTGCGAAAAAATACAGCCTGTAAAACTACGAACTAAAAAGTCTAAAATAATATTTTAAACACTTTATAAACTTCAAATAACATTTTATAACAGTATACTCGAGTAAAGGTGTTACCAAAGTCGGCGCCCAATACTATCTTTTAATTTATACAACATTCAATTATTCAACAGGGATTAGGCGCCGACTTCGGTAAAACCTTTTTTCGAGTGTACTGTTATAAAATGTTATTTGAAGTGTATAAAGTGTTAAAAATATTATTTTAGACCTTTTAGTTCGTGTTTATTTTCGTGGAAAAATTTTTTTCAAGCTTTTAGTGTCTCATTTTTTTGGCAGCTTTCCTACCCAAATAACTAACAAACTAATTGTGAGTACAGTATTGAAAGAGTTATCCTTAACTCCTTACCGTTGAGGAATTGACTTTTAATGATCAGCAGAGCCACAAAATGAATACAGTCAGGCGTAAATACTGGTGCAGCTTTGAAGATACAAAAACATTACGTGTCCCTTTAAAATTTGAGGGCTCCCTTCAACTTTTCCAGGATCCCATCATCAGATCCTGATATCCTTATCATGGTACCAATCCAGGACTATCTACTTTCGAACTAAAAAGAATCATCTATATCGGTTCATAAATGGCAAAGTAATCGGCGAACAAACATAAAAAAATATATATATACATGTCGAATTGAGAACCTCCTCTTTTTTTGAAGTCGGTTGAAAACAGTCTTTAGGGACGCGTAAAACATCTTAAAACAGAATAATGGTGCGTCAACTTTTACGCGCAGTAAATTTTTTATCATAACACTTCATCATAAACCATCAAAATTGCCTTATGTCTCAAAACGACATACGCCATTATACGTCGTGATAACATTGTCATGATTTAATTTTCTTCGCATAAAGTACAAGGAACTTGAAAGATATAGTCTTAATAAAGCTAGCTAGTGATGTCAGTCAATTTTAGTCGAATCGATATTTGAGTTGATTTCTTTCGATTGGCAACATAAAAATATTTGAGTTAAAACATAAAAAATATTAAATTCAAGCATATATCCTCCAACCGATTACGGATACCGGATATCAGCCACATACGCAGGATATATTATAGTGCTCAAGTGTGAGCGCAAACACAAGTGCACTCTCTATTCCCTAACCCTCATATTCCGAAGGGACACCAACGTGACACGACCGGAGAGGGATAGGGTGCAGGACCAACGGCTTAACGTGCTTTCCGAGGCACGGGTACAAGACCGCCAATTTCCAGACTCCGGGTTGACACTAAAAATCTCTTACCGAAAACTTAGTTGTACCCAAGTTATTAGTGTTAAAGTTATTTTTGGTCCGACCCGGGGACCGAACCCGGGACCTCTTGCGCAGCCGTCGCTTTATAGTGCGACGCACTAACCACTGCTCCACCGATGCAGTCTACGCAACGGCTTACCATCGGATCTAATCGGCTAATATATTCAAGGAAAAAATATAATTTTTTTGCAGTCTCCCAGTGTTCCCTCAACTAATGTTTAGGTTTCTTGATCTTTGTATATTTTTTAAGTTTAAAATTAGTTATAAATTAGCTACAATAGTATGAAACTGTGTGAGCGATGGTAGCTCAATGGATACGAATGCGCCTTCCTTTTTCAAATCGTATGTGCGTATTTCTGCCATTGCTATCTGCTCGTCGGTGAGGGAAACTATCGTGAGGAAACCTGCACGTTTCGGAAAAAGTTTCTGAAACGTGTAACCATGATTTAGTAAGTCTGGTTCCCCTGTTAAAGGGTTGCGAAGGTCAGACGGCAGTTGCTTCATTGTAATTACCAGACCACCCCAATTCTGAATCATGGTCTAAGCATACCCCGGGCTCCAAAGCGACAGCTTTGGACGCACCAGGGAATTACACGCTAATATGAAGAAGAAGAAGTATGAACGCTGTGTATACCTATAATTGACTAACTGGTTGGCGCAATTGGTAGTGACCCTACCTCTTACGCCAAAGGTCGTGGGTTCGATCCCACCTTGGACATCCATTCGTGCGATAAACACTTGTGTTTGTTCAGTGTCTGGGTGTAATATATGTATTTAAGTATATATTTGTGTTTCTCTGTTGTCTGATATCTGTAACACAAGTGCTTAAGCTCCTTAGTACGGAATCAGGGCAACGTATGAGATGTTGTAAGAATTATTATTATTATAATTGGCAAACATATTTGAATATTTCGTTTTTTTATCGCCGGGGCGATGACGTGGTTAGGGACAAGCTTGCAAATAAAATATAAATTATTAACATACCCCATAACCCCCCTCTGAGGTCATTAACTACATAAAATCACCAAACCCCCTACCCCAAAAAAAAATACTGTACATTTTATACATCTTACTAACATTAACCATGCATGACTGCCTGAAGATTGTTACCCCGGAGCAAATTTTAATAATTATTTTGTAACACTAAAAAAACGAGCACAAAAAAGGCACGGAACCAGTGTCCGTGGAATTTGATTAGAATTATAAGAAAAATCCTTTTTAAGTATCTGCTGTCATTTGTGATTGTTTTATCTGTATTGCTGTTGGTGTTACATAAATAAATAAATAAATCTGGCACTCGTCTGCCATCATAAAATTCGTTGATATTGAAATTTTATTTGAAAATACGATTACGGAAGTAGAATTGGTCTTAACAAATACTAACAAAAATTCGGACAACTAATTAAATGGGGCTTTTAAAGCTACAATAAACTGTTTTTATTCTTTGCAACAAACTTTGCTAATTAAGCAGATTGTGATCGTCAGAGGTTTACACAAAGTTTTGCGCAATATTCCTTTGATAAGAATATTACAAAGATAAAGTTTCGGAAACAATCAAACTTCATTTTGAGGTTTTTTTTTTATATGAGAGGTGGCAGACGAGCAGCCGGATCACCTGATGGTAAGCAATTGCGCTCACAAGTGCGCTGCCAACCTTTTCCCCTTCCCCCCATTGGGCCTCCGGTAACCTCACTCACACGACGAAACACAACACAGGCGCTGCTTCACGCCGGTCTTCTGTGAGGCAGTGGTATCACTCCGGTCGACCCGGCCCATTCATGCCTAAGCGTGGCTCTCCAACAATCTGTTATAAGGCTTTTATATGTCTATGTTGATGCAGCTGTATAAATGTTTGATTTATTTATTGAATAACTATAAGCGGAAAGTGGGGTTTTTTCCTTTACGCATTATCTATAATATTAATAAAGAGGTACTCGTAGTAGAGGTGGTAGTATAGGCCACCCACACTCTTACCGAGGTGTCGTAAAAGGCGACTAAGGTAAAGCTACTGGCATGATCATCAGCACCCAGAGAAGGAAAACTCTTTTTTTTTTTTAAAATAACCATCCCTCGCCCGGGAGAAACTCTCAGAGCGGGAACGCGGGCTATAGGGCGAACCTTGTCACCGCGAACCCGCTCAGGGCGAAAGAGGCTCGCCAGTACGGCCTCTTACCACACACCGGTCCAACGGACCTAGGGCCTCTCCCACGGCCCACCAAACACCGCCCCCCGAATGGCGCCCACACTGCTGGCTGCAGTGCAAACACCACCGGGAGGAGGACTGCGGGTACCCTTCCCCACCCATACACTGCTGGCTGCAGTGCAGAGTGGGTTGGGGAAATAAAACCCACAGGCTTCAGAATGAAAACGCCGCAAAACCCAACTCCGCTGGATGCGGAGCCGAGAAAATTGGCACCACCGGTCGACATTGAGCCATCCTGGCTAGACGACCCAACGCCGGACCTCCAGCACATGGCCTTACGGCCGCTGAGCCCGAAGGCTCTCCACCCAGTGGGGCCCACGTCGAAAACGCTATCACGCGTAGCGTGACGCCGGACAGGGCCCCGGGCCCAGAACAAAAAAGGCCACAGGAGAAGGGTTTCCGATGCCCTAAACCGTGAGGCCGGTCCTAGGCCCCGGGGGGGCTCAACTGGGGGTCGACAGAACGACTCCAGGAGCCCTCCCGTGTGTGTGCAGCTGTTAGCCGTCGAGTAGCAATGGGCGATGCCGATTACTACCCGCCGTTGCCCAGGGACGCCAGGACCCTTTCGGTAGCAGCTCCAAACAGAGCAAAAATACTACCGAAAGGGCCACACGAGGAGGCCGCCGCACCGTAGTCCCCGAGAAGGAAAACTCTGCATTTATATCAAAACCCTCGCCAACCCGTCTGCCAAGCGTGGTAAGTATGGCAATTACCCCTCATGTGATTGAGGGAGGCCCGTGCCCCAGCAGTGGGGACTTAAATGGGCTGACGATGATGATGATGATGAGGTACGGTGACTGACTGACTGATATATTAACGCACAGCCGAAACTACTGCACCTAAAATCATGAAAATTGGAACATGGGTAGTTTTTATTATGTGCGATCCGTTCGTCTGCCGCCTATCACACAAAAAAAGAAAAAAGCACTGAGTTACCCATAGAAGACTGTATCACTAGACTAAACCTTCTAGGTCAATGTAACGGAGTAACACTTAGGTGGGTTCCAGGTCACGCGGAGATTGGAGGCAAGGAGATTGCTGATGAGCTCGCGAGGGCAGGATCGCAGGGTACATGGTATGGCCCAGAACTCTTCTGAGGCATACCCAAAAGTCTTGCCCGTCTGACACTGGAAAGAATCTATACACACAAATTACGCGAATCATGGCTAAAATTGCCGGGATTAAGCCATTCCAAGCTACTCATAGTCGTGTGGTCCCCGGCAGAGTAGAATAGGCCACCCTCACTCTTACCGAGGAGTCGTAAAAGGCGACTAAGGTAAAGCTGCTGGTATGATCATCAGCACCCAGAGAAGGAAAACTCTGCATTTATATCAAAACCCTCGCCAACCCGTCTGCCAAGGGTGGTGAGTATGGCAACTACCCCTCATGTGATTGAGGGAGGTGCGTGCCCCAGCAGTGGGGACTTAAATGGGCTGATGATGATGATGATGATGAAGATGCTCCGCTGCGCTTCTTTGGCTAAGTATGAACAACATACGCATCCTAGTTAGAGCTTAAAATGGCCACTGTTGCCTCAATCAGCACATGGCCACTATAGGACTGAGTGACACTAGAATCTGCAGAATACATAACGAGGCGGTTGAAACCCCTATACACATAATCACTGAATGCGGACCACTAATGCGCAAACGTACCTTACATCTGGGAAAGCACTCGTTGAGCCCCAACGAAGCTAGGGATCTGAGTCCCAAACAACTAATACACTTTCTGAAAAGTGTAGGGTTTGGGACGGATATGTAGCACAGTGGCGATAGATAAACTGGTCGCAATGATACTGATCTGAATAGGACCTGCATAGCCGCCCGCTTAAAATAAAAAAAAATACTCGTAGAATGTGCTGAGAGAAACACACAACGATGTGATGTGCTACTTTTTGTCGTCATCACATAGCTATCTATCTTCATCATCATCATCATCTTTCATTCATATTCGTTTTCGTCGCATCTCTAAAACCAGCCGTAAAGTATAAGGTCCCTGAATAATTTATGAACGTTAGACGTCGGTCGCGTCGTTTGTTTCAGATGAAGACATCTGTAACTAAGATAAATAATGACTTGGTTTGTTATGCTGTTGGTTAGAAAGAATCTCTAAGAATCAATGTACAGATTTCTATGTACAGATTCAACCCTCAATATGCCATAAGTTAACGAAAAATTTCATTGGTTTTCGCTTTTATGTCATGATAGACAAGGTTCAAAATCAGGTGGGAACTATTTTTCCAATATCCGATTAGGGGAAAGTGGGCATTAGAGAGCCAGTTTTTGAAACCAACTCGTTTTAATATCTAAAACCCAATAAAACGAAATGGTTTATATTTAACTTACAATCACAAATTATCCCTTAAAGTTATGTTTTAATATAAAACATTACCTTTTTTAAGAAAAGGGAAATCGGCTCTTTAATAGCGTGTGGGTATTAAAAGAGTCACCACATTTTATGAATGAGCCACTAACTATATATCAATCAATTTCAATAAATTTCTCTAAAAAATTTACATTGAAACAACATACTAATACTAAGTGTAACGTTATCAATTTCCAATAATAATTTCAACTATTTTTTATAATGGATATTATTATTCTGAATAATCAGACTTTAACGTCGAAACTTGAAGTACTGTAACGGGGGTAGTAGGGTAATAAAATTAAACCACCAACGTTAACAAAAAAAAATAATATTATTTGGCTAGAAGAGCAAAAGGGTCGTAAGTAAGATGCCGACTGTTCACTACCTCCGCAGGCCCGTACTTTCCTGGCGGCTGAAGGTGGTAGGTAGCTCGCTAGTATGAACGGCAGGAACGGCAGGTCGGTTTGGGTGTTGGCGAATTGGCGCTCCAGGACTCCAAGAGGTAGGGCGCCTCGTATAATTTACAACTCGAACTTGCTCCCTGGAAATACGAGACAGCTTAGAATAATCTTCAGGATTATTATTCCGCTGTTGCGATCGCCAACCCTTCCAAGCCAAGCCAAAGCAAAGAAGACGAGACCTGAGTAGGATGGTGAAGTGGCTGACAAATCGCAAGCAGAACGGAGTGCAAAAACTACCTAAACGCTACTAAACTAGCTTATGTACTTAAAGTTAACAAAAGGTAGGTAGGTACTCAATATATATAGTAGGTAGAATTAAATTAACCAATTTAAATCCAGCATTACACATAACTGACTCTAAAGCTTAATATAAATAGGTAGTTTATATTTAAAACATTACTAAATACTTTATTACTAAATCTAAATGTTTGACTTTATAATTTTATTATTGTACTTTAAAAAAACTAACTGAGTTACATTGAAATTAGAATGGCAAAGGAAAGAAGAAAGCGAAAGATTAAGCACTAACGTTTACATTAACACAATAGGTATGCACTATTACATAACATTAAACTCGCAGTATTATTTTAGCTACACAGTTATAGATCATCACTTACCCTTTCGGGGAATTGCAGATTCCTAAATACGTTAGGTATAATATAATATTGCCACAGCGCGAAGTTATATTAATTATAAAATCACGAATACGTCGTAACGATTAATATGTTAAGCCGATTACAATAGTTTAGGTATTGAATGGCGGGAAAAGGTATTCCTGAGGAGTACGTGTGTACGTCCCGCTGTACGGCCGAGCTGTGTGGCGAGCGAACACTCGCCTGGTGCATGACCATTGGATGGCCAGTGACGTCAGTAAACCCCCCGCCCGCAGAGGTTAGGACAAAGGATTTCTTACCTGAGCGTTAGGGTACCGCGGGCGCGATTTGCGAACCATTATTAGCACGATAGAAACGTTGTGCAGTTTAATTATAATTACTTTCTAGTAACAAATATTGATTAAGGCGAAGTTATTTTTTGATTGATAGTATATTCAATCAAAGTTATTTAATGAAAATTTGTTTATTTAAAAAATGTTAATAATAGGGTTTTATATGCTGTAGTTAAGTTAATTTAAGTAGTTTGAAGTAATTATATTATGTTTTTTTTTATTGTAAATACTTTCGTTTTACTTTCTTTTCTTTTTTTTTTTATTTTAAAGTATTTCAATATTTATTGTAAAAAAACGTGTTTTAGTTTAAAAATGAACGTATAACGTTACATTACCCCCTCGCGTAACCAAGGATTTTATTATATTAAAATAAAAATCCGCACTCAAGTAATAAAAGTATTTATTTGTATTTACACTTTCACTCTCAACTTTCATACATCTCGCAAACATGAAAACAACAATAGACATTTTAAAGAATATTGACGCAATCTATCAATAAAAAGGTTCCTGTTAATTATTTGAACTGGCAACCCATACAAATTTAATTACTAATCATGATGTTATTTTACGCGTATTAGGTAATGTATTATTGCCCAAAAATTATGAATCTATATTTTAATTTGATAAGATTCAAATCTACTTATTAAGGCCAATTAACTTTAAATCTTTAATATGCCAAGTACCTATGTCTTTACCTGACATATCTTCCAAGACGTAAACCAAAGGTGATTTTTTAGCGGTGACACGACATTTTATGAATTTAGGAGCTAGTTTTTTACTAAAATATTTGTCTTTGTCACTTAGGACGTAGGTACGCTTCATTACTATATCTCCTACGTTGAATTCTGCAGGTTTGCGGCGCAAATTATAATGTGCAGTATTTTTTTCATGTGCATGCCACAATTTTGCTTGCACGTCATTAAATATAGCGGAAAGACAGCCTAAATTCTCAGCGTAAATGTCACGTGGGAGAAATAAAACCTCATCACCTAACTCCGTGTCTGTATAGTGAGTGCCACACGAGACAAGTTCTCTGCCATATACCAAGAACGATGGCGTGAAACCCGTAGCCTCATTAACAGAGTTATTGATGGCAAACTGAACGGTTGGAATAAAGGTGTCCCAACTCCTGTGATCAGACTCAACAAACGTGGAAATGCAGGTGATGATAGTACGATTGTACCTTTCCACGGTGTTGATCTGTGGGGTATATTTTGGGGTAAAATAAAAATTTGGGATATTATATTTTTTAATAAGTGCAGATGTGTCACGACTAATAAATTGGGAGCCATTATCAACAAAAATAGTTTGGGGTACACCATGGACCAGAAAAACAGAATTCTCCAAAATGTTGATTATGAAATCTGAAGTTGCTTGCAGTTGCCAAAATGATTTGGACAAATCAATGCTAGACAAGAAACGAGCATCTCGAAGATTATCCAAAATCTCGGAGATATATGGCAAATTGTACGCGTCGCGTTTGGTAACTGAATTTAGTTTCCGGCTATCAAGGCAAAATCTTGGCTGGCCATCCTTCTTTGACACTAACAAAACTGGAGAAGACCAGGCACTCTCACAGGGCTCGATTACGTCAAGACCCAGCATTTCATCGACTTGCCCAACCAGTATTCGCTGCTTCTCCGGGGACATACGGTAATACCGCTGACGAATGGGTTGAGCGTCTCCAGTGTCAATGTGGTGTGTGATCAAACTCGTCCTTCCAAGACCTTTACGTTCAAACGAAATGTCCTTGTATTGCTCTATAATGTTATCGGCAATAAGTTTTTCAGACTCGCGGAGGGTATCATATCCGTGAATTAAGGGTTTGGAAGAAGAATCCACATCTGCAGCAGGTGATCCGAGGGAAATGCTACCTAAATATTTTGGACAGATGTTAAATTTTCGCCAAAAGTCGACGCCTAATATAAGGGAGGTTTCGATCTCTGGGACTACTACAGCTTCAATGATGTGAAACTGGTTCTCAAAATTTACTGGAATATTAATGTAACCTATGCTTTTAAAAGACTGACCGCCAGCTGCAGTTACAGAAATCAAATTTTCATATATTAATTTAAATCCGTTGGATTGTAACAATGTGTGACTATTATTCCCTAAGATGGTAACCGCTGAGCCAGAGTCGAGTAGTCCAGTGAATGGAATATTAATAATATGAATAGTTACGTAAGGCCTAATATCATTGTCCGTGGCTGTTGGTCGGCTCATTGCACCTCGAGTTGGCCGATTCCGCTCAGCTATCGGACGCGTCCCCCGGTGGCGGATAGGGGAACGCCTCCCAGATATGGGAGGTACCGGCTTCGGCCGGCGCGGACCAAAAGCGGCACACCGTAACCTCTTCACTGAGAGGAGGCCGGGGGTCCACTCACTGAGAGTGGACTGCGAGGAAGAAAACCTCTATAAAAAATCACCCCAAACCGGCGGGTCTGCGTGCCTGCCGGGGAGGGTTAACTCGCTAGCGCTGGGGGGTCCGAGAGGACCTCTCTGGCGTGGGAGCGGGCTTGCCTTAATTGGCCGGCCCGGTGGAGACAACCACATTAAAAAACCACAAAGGACCGGCGTTGGGGCGCCCCGTTCGGGGCCTCGCGCGGCGTCGGTCGCCTTCGGGTGGCTGGGGTGTTACCCAGCCTGCTAGCGGCCATCCCGGGGGGAACACCCGCCTCCCCCGGTGTAAGTAGGGTAGCCGGGATATTCGGCTCTGTCCCGGTGGTCTTGTATACCGTTATTCTCGTGGGAATCTTCATGGATACATCACTTAAAAACCCAAAAAACCCCCCTTCTGATTTTGATAACAATGACGACCTGGCATCCATCATGGACTTTGACGTTACCTCTGGCGTTTCGGCTCTCGTCGAATTGGAAGTGGAGACGGCGGCCCCGACGGTCGGCGCCCCCACTATAGAAACTGGCAACTTAAACACGGACGTGACTACTCTGTCTTCGGAGAGTCCCAAAACTGATTTGGCCTCGAGATGCACACCTTGCAGTATAATACTGCAGAAAGTGGCGCCCTCGAAGGGCCTAAAGCTGAAGCTGGCAAGTACCGCCAGCCCAGCTGACAAAACCTCGGGCGGGAGCAAATTCTTCCGCCCGGGCGCGCTAGATGTGGACGTGTCTGACTCAGACACGGACACCTTAAAGGGATCGGAGAGCGAGTCCCTGGTGAGCGACGCGAGTGACGTAAGGCGGTTCACCAAAACCAAGGCGGTGAAGCGGGCGGCGAAGTCCTCCAAGTCGGAGGACTCCGGCTCCGATTGCTCCAGGCAGTCGGCCCGCAAGAAAAAGCATGCGGGGCCGGGAAGGCCTGCCACCACAGGTGAATATATCGCCTTGGCGGCGTCGCGTAGAGAGGCGGCGGAGGCGCTTAAGGCGCAAATCAAGCTCCAAAACGAGCAAGACGTCATGGACGAAGAGCGTAGGACCCGGGAGATACGCGCCCAATACGGGTACGGCGTGGCCCCCGTCCTAAACTACGCTGATATGTCGCTAGCGGACCTGGAGCAGTCCGCCAATGAGGATGCTTCGCAAATATTGGGCGTCTCTGCAAAGTCCCGAAACATCAAATGGACAATGCAGAAGACGCTCAAGGACAGGACGTGTTCGCTTCTCGCCATCACGGCCGAGATGGCCAAACGATCGACATCGCAGGAGACGGCCGCCCTCCAGGCGACAGTCAAGCGACTGTCCGAGGAGTTAGCGGCCGTGAGGAGCGAGCTGCAGGCCCTCCGAGGGGGAGGAGCCCCGCCAGTCACCGTCCCGTCTGGCGCGCCGCTAGCCGCACCCCGCGCTCCTACGCGGAAGGCGGCTGCCAAGGCAGCGCCTAGGGACAAGGACGCAGATGCGGTCCTGGAAATGCGAGTGGCCTCCCTACTGGAGGAGAAGATCCTGGAGGAGCGGGCCCATCAGCGTAACTTCGTCCGCGCGTTATTCGAAGGGCTCGAAGGGAGGCTCCTCCCTGCGCCCAGGCTCCGCCCGCCGCTCGCGGCGGACAAAAAGAACCTGGCCGCGACCCCTTCAGAGGCCGCAGCGCCCCCCCCTCCTCCCCCTCCTTCCAACAAAGGAAAGGGCAAGGGGAAGTCGTCGGCGAAGGCCCCGAGCGCCCCCGCCCCTGTCTCCGGCCCGGTCACCCGCTCTAGGAGCTTCGCCTCCGTCGCGGCGACCGGAGTGACGGCTCTCGCCCCCCGCCCGGCTCCTACACCGGCCCCTCGGGCTACACGAATGCCCGCCCCCGAATCGACGCCCTCCACCTCATGGACGGAGGACACCTTCCTGCCCGCCACCACCCCCGCAAACGAGGGGTGGCAGACAGTTTACAAGAAGGCAAAGAAGGCCAAGAAGGCGGTGCCCACATCTGCCGCCCTTCCGTCCACGGAGCAGGTCGGCCTGACTGGAGGGAAGAAGGCGAAAAGAAACAAGAAGAAGAAGGGCTCCTCTTCGTCGCCTTCCAACATTTCTCCCGCCGTCGCCGCTGCCAAGAAGATGGCTGCTCCCAAATCCTCGGCCGTCGTCATAACATTGACGGCCGAGGCGGTTAAGAAGGGTGTGACCTACTCGGCCGCCCTCATCAAGGCTCGCCAGGCCTTAGGGGACGCAAGGTCCCTGGGCCTAAACCTGCGGTGCAGGCACACCGCCACGGGAGCCCGGAAATTCGAGCTCCCTGGGGCCTCGAGCGGCCCGGCCGCGGACGCCTTTGCGGCCCAAGTCCGCGAGGCTTTGGCAGACGTGGCCCATGTAAGGCGGCCGGTCAGGCGGGCCACACTCTTGGTGACGGAGATGGATGACTCCGTCACCAAGGAGGACGTGGTGCAAAGGGCGGCAGAGGTCGGAGGTTGCGGGCCGGCTGACATCTATGCCGGCGAGGTCCGCCGTGGCCGATGGGGCCTGGGGCAGGTCAGGCTCCACCTCCCCGTAACTGCGGCTAAGGCGGTCCTGAAGGCGGGCCGCCTCCTCGTCGGCTGGAGCTCGGCAGCCGTTAAGGCATTAGAGGATGAGCCCCTCCGCTGCTTTAAATGCCTGGGGCTCGGCCACACCGCGGCCCTCTGCCCCTCTGACGCCGTCCGCAGAGCTCTCTGTTACCGCTGCGGACATGAGGGGCACCAGGCGAAGAACTGCGGGGCCAAGAAGCCGCACTGCTCCGTCTGCGCCGCGTCAGGGCGGCCAGCGGAGCACACGATGAGGGGGAAGGGCTGTCGTCCTCCCCCGAAGAAAGGGAAACAGCCGCCGGCAGAGAAGCCGGCGGCTGCTGCTGCCCCTGGGGCTCCCCCGGCGGTGCAGGACGAGGAGGGTGCGATGTCAGAATAATGGCTCAGGTCAGACATCGCACCTTCCTCCAGGTGAACGCCAACCACTGCCGCTCGGCCCAGGATCTGATATACCAGAGAATGGCCGAGTGGCAAGTTGACGTGGCGATTGTCGTGGAGCCTTACATGGTCCACGACAATTGGTTTGGCGACGGCGACGGCGTGGCCGCTATTTTTAGGCGGCCTTCCTCCGCCCTTTCCCCCCTCTCATTCATTGAGAGGGGGCCTGGTTATATAGTCGCCGGTTGGGAGGACCTGGCCATTGTGGCCAGTTATTTCTCCCCCAACCGGCCGTTCGCCGAATTTGAGGCGCACCTCAACGTGCTGGGCGCGGTTTTGGGCCGTTTGGCACCGCGCCCTGTAGTTGTTGCCGGGGACCTCAACGCGAAGTCCATCGCGTGGGGGAACCCGGCAACTGACCAGCGGGGTCGTGCCCTTGAGGCGTGGGCAATCGCCTGCGACCTCTCCCTCCTAAATAGGGGCACGACCCACACGTGCGTGCGGCGCAACGGTGGCTCGGTGGTGGACGTCACGTTTGCCACCCCGAGCATAGCCGCGCGCACAATTGGCTGGAACGTTGAGGAGGTGGAGTCGCTCTCCGACCACCGATACATTCGGTTCGGTGTCGGAGGCGCCTCGGCTGGCCCGGCCAACCGGCCGTCGCCTTTCCCGCGTTGGGCACTATCAAAGCTCAACCGGGAAAAGGCCAAGGAGGCGGCGTTCGTCCAGGACTGGTTCTTCCCAGTCCTGGACGACGAGGGTGACGTCGACCTCACGGCGTCTGCCCTCCGAAAAACTCTGACCGAGGTATGCGATGCTAGCATGCCTCGGTCACGCCGGCCGGGCCCGAAGCACGCCGTATATTGGTGGTCGACGGAGTTGGAGGAGTTGTCGGCCACCTGCCGGGGCGCGCGACGGGCCTTCCAGAGGGCGAAGCGGCGTCGCCAAAGAGACCCTGCCGAAGAGGACCGCCTGTACCAGGCCTTTAGCGAGGCAAGGCGGTCCCTCAAAGGGGCCATCGGCAGGGCCAAAGACGCCGCGCGGGCGGAGATGCTGGAGGAGCTGGACCGTGACCCGTGGGGGAGGCCTTATAAGGCGGCGCGCAGCAAATTGCGCCCCATAGGCCCCCCGGTCACGGAGATCCTCCAGCCGGAGCTCCTTGAGAGGGTGGTGCGGACGCTGTTTCCAGTCCGCACCGAGCATCGCCCTCCCAGGATGCGCCCGCATTCAGAGGCGGTCTCCGTGGATGATGTGGCTCCGCCCATATCCACGGAGGAGTTTGGCGCGGCGGAGATCCGCTTACGCGCCAAAAAGACCGCCCCCGGTCCGGACGGCGTCCCGGCGCGAGTGCTGGCCCTCTCTCTAAGTGAGATCGAGGGCCGCGTCAGGAACCTCTTCGACCGCTGTTTCGCGGTCGGGAGGTTCCCAAAGTTATGGAAGGAGGGCCTGCTCGTCCTCCTTCAAAAGGAAGGTAGGCCGGCGGACTCCCCGTCGGCCTACAGGCCCATCGTGCTGTTGGACGAGGTGGGAAAGCTTTTCGAAAAAGTCATAGCTTTCCGCCTCGTCGCACATTTAGAAAACGATGGGCCAAACCTCTCGGAGTCACAATACGGTTTCAGGGCGGGTCGGTCGACCATTGACGCCCTGAAAAGACTCCGAGAGGAAACGGAGGAGGCTGCGGGGGAGAAGAAGGGTGTTGTCGCGGTGTCTCTTGACATAAAAAACGCGTTCAACACCCTCCCCCACGCGACGATACTGGCGGCACTCCGCTATTTTAGAGTGCCCCAGTATCTCGCGATTTTGATAGAGGACTACCTTAAAGACAGGGTAGTCCTCTACGCCGACAGGTCGGGCATCGTGCAGAGCCGCACCGTAGAGATGGGGGTTCCACAGGGGTCAGTCCTCGGACCCCTCCTGTGGAACCTAGGGTATGACTGGGTCTTGCGCGCCAGTCTCTCCCGGGGCAAGAGTGTCATTTGCTACGCAGATGACACTCTCGTCACCGCCCGGGGGGGGACGTTCGACCGCGCGGCGCAAAGCGCGTCGACCACAACGGACCTGGTCATACGGAGGGTGCGGCGGCTTGGCCTGGAGGTGGCCGTCGAGAAGACTGAGGTGATCTACTTTCCTCAGTCTTCCGGCGAGCGTTTCCCCTCCGGCAGACACATTACTGTCGGGGGGGCCCAGGTTGCAGTGAAGGCCGAGATGCGCTATCTCGGCCTCACCCTGGATCCGCGGTGGCATTTTGGCCTGCATTTTAGCAGGATGTCACCGCGGCTCCTTAAGGCAGCAGACACGCTTTCGTGGCTGCTGCCCAACCTGGGTGGACCAGGCTCCAGGTGCCGGCGACTTTACGCCGGTATCCTGCGATCGATGGCGCTCTACGGGGCGCCAGTCTGGTCCGACTCCCTAGCAAGGGGGGAAAACCTTCCCTTCTTGCGGGGGCCTCAGCGGGTAATAGCGCAGCGGGTCGCTCGAGCTTACCGTACGGTAAGTTTCGACGTGGCCTGCTTACTCGCCGAGACGCCCCCATGGGAGTCAGACGCCGTGGTGGTGTCCGCCGTGTACGACTACACGGTGGCACAAAGGGCAAATGGGGTGTCCATTTGCCCCGCCGAGCGGGAGGTCGTGCGGAGGGAGGCTCGGAAGAGCCTCCAGAGGCGATGGTCTGAGCACCTCGTCCTCACTCCGTACGGCCGCAGAACGCTCGACGCGCTCGCCCCGGTCTTGGACCGGTGGCTTGAGCGTCACCACGGCGTAGTCTCCTTCCGGATGGTGCAGGTAATGACCGGGCATGGCTGCTTCGGTTATTACCTGCACAAAATCGGCAGGGAGGAGACGCCTTCGTGCCACACATGCGGCGACCCTGTGGACACGGCGCAGCACACCTTGGCGGTGTGTGCGCCGTGGGCACAGGCTCGCCACGCATTGGTGGCAAAGGTCGGCCAGGACCTCTCACTCTCTAATATAGCGAGAGCTATATTAGCGAGTGAGGATGCCTGGAAGGCCTTTGCCGCATATTGCGAGCATGTGATGGAGGCGAAGGAGGCGGCGGAGCGCGAGCGAGAGGCTGACCCTCTCGCCCCCGCGATCCGCAAGGCACGTAGAGGGAGGAGACGACGCCAATACTTGCGTCTCTTTCCCCTGCGAGGAGCAGGTCCGCTGGTGCGTGGGGCTGTAACCCCACCACCGGCATTGCACGGACCTCCTCCTACGCCTAGGTGGGGACGGCACGACTCTCTCGGCTGTCCCCATCCCTCCCCCCGACCCCGGGGGGAGAAGCGCCGTGCCCGCCGTGTAGGCGGGCGTCCCTGTCCGGGGGGTGACGTGGTGAAAGGCTCCGAGCTTTGGCCCCATGTCACTCGCCCACCCATGGACAGATGAGGGAGAGTCCCAGGAGTTTTAGTCGGTATGCCTCTGGCCGGCTTCTCGTTAGGAGAAGCCGTCGCCAGAGGAGAGTCCGACATAACCCATCCGTTTACAGACGGATGGGTATGCGTAACGCATTTCTCCTGGGTCAACAAAAAAAAAAAAAGGCCTAATATCATTGACTGGTTTAGTCAGAATTGTGGCAGTGCTGTACGACTTAAAGAAAACGCTTATTGTAGTGAGCCATTTTTGCCAATCCTCTTTGTCAAAATTACTTCTAGATGAACTCCCACAATTCTGTTTAATCAGTTTTTTGGACTGCCACTTTTATTTTTATTGCAGTCAGGACATTGAGGAGTTTTGACGTCCTCACGGCCGCATCTAAAACAATAAACATTATCCTTATTTTCTGTACATTGCCTTAAATTGTGAGTGTTAACACGACACCTAGGACAAAATCGATCTTTACGAGCTTCGATTGCATGTACATATTTTTCGTTTATATTTGGTTTACTTTGATTGTGATTCTGTTTATTATTTTGATTGTAAGAAGTTTTATTATTAGTATTAGAATAGCTATAAGATTGATTGTGATTAAGTTTACTATAATTAGGTTTAAAATTAAGTTTGTTTTTATAATTATTGCCATTATATGCAAATTCTGGTGCAAGAGTGTCAGAAGTTGCACCTCGAGGCTCATGAAAATTGGAAAGACGTGCCTGAATATTTTCATAATTACGACATACTGTTTCCAAGTGATCGAGTGTCTCAATATTGCCGGCTGACGCTAAAGTGCTCGCATAGGAAGGCCTGATGTTATGGAGAATTATCTCTAACTTTTCGTCTTCAGATTTAGGTTTCGATAAGCGCGAAAAACAAACCAGACATTACAGAAAGATATATTGTGATGTTCTCAGATTCACCTTGCGTCCTTGCACGAATTTCCGACAGCAGTCTGTAATCGAAGTCAGACCGAGTGAAATCTTTTTGCAACAACTCTATTAATTCACTCCAAGATGACACACGCTCCCTTACATTTCTAAACCAATGTAAAGCGTTACCCGTAAAGATCTCTGTGGCATAGGATAATGCTTTGGGCCCTGAAATATTTCTGGCGGTGCAATATTCTGTTAATCGCTGAACGAATGCACGAACGCAAGTATTGCCATCATATTTCAGCTTCCCCAAGTCGGCTGATCCCCCACGATCACAAGTAACAGAGATATTCAGGGGCGTCGCAGAAGTTAGCGGTTCAGTACTATCACTAGGTGGCAATAAATTATCTACAGCTTTATCTTTAAGAGACTCCAATATTTCTATATAGTTTTTAAACTGCGCAACGTATGCATCATACTGCATTTTGATCTTATCATTGCTCACAATCCTATTTATACGATGGTAAAGATGATTTATTAAATTTTGTGTGCGAATCAATGTATTTTTGTCGGTTTTTAAATCAGTTTCTAAGTTGAATTTTATTTTACTAAGAGCCTCGCTAACGCCTTTAATGTCCTCTGCAGGCTCATAAGGGCTCTCAATTATGTCCTCAGAAGGAAACAGAGGTCCAAGTTTGGCAATCTGTTTTCTTAAGTCCTGGACAGTAGATGCAGGAGTATTGCCTCTAATAGTGACCTCATATTCGAGCTCCGCCTTTTGCAAAGACAAAAATTTAACAGGGAAAGCCATGACAAAAAAATATAATGTACGGAACCCAAGGAAAAAAAAAACAATAAAAATTCGTAAGTGATGATCTATGATTTACGATCTTATATTTAAGTAAATTACAACAAAACACTCCGTCTGTTATAAAATAATGCTACGATTTATGGAAAATAAAACACAGTATACATAAAAAAAGCTGCAAATAAAAATAAAAAAACGAACACAAAACCAAAAAAATAACAAAAAAAGCGTTATACAAAAAACAGCACACAACACACAAACTACTGACTACGGAAGCAGATGAACAGTCAAAAAAACCAAGTTGAGGCGCCAGTGTACGTCCCGCTGTACGGCCGAGCTGTGTGGCGAGCGAACACTCGCCTGGTGCATGACCATTGGATGGCCAGTGACGTCAGTAAACCCCCCGCCCGCAGAGGTTAGGACAAAGGATTTCTTACCAGAGCGTTAGGGTACCGCGGGCGCGATTTGCGAACCATTATTAGCACGATAGAAACGTTGTGCAGTTTAATTATAATTACTTTCTAGTAACAAATATTGATTAAGGCGAAGTTATTTTTTGATTGATAGTATATTCAATCAAAGTTATTTAATGAAAATTTGTTTATTTAAAAAATGTTAATAATAGGGTTTTATATGCTGTAGTTAAGTTAATTTAAGTAGTTTGAAGTAATTATATTATGTTTTTTTTTATTGTAAATACTTTCGTTTTACTTTCTTTTCTTTTTTTTTTTATTTTAAAGTATTTCAATATTTATTGTAAAAAAAACGTGTTTTAGTTTAAAAATGAACGTATAACGTTACAGTACCAACAAAAGTTAAATTTGAAGCATTTTTGGCAGAAATAGTTCAATGTTAATTTTATTCCATTAGACTCTTGACCCCAAAACGCAAAGCTTACAGTGATACCATTCTTCATTACTTTTACTGTAAAGCCCTCTACAAACCGGCCGGCTGTTTCATCACCTGTTTGTCCGGCTTTTTCACGACAAGCAGCCATTAAATACTTTAAAAATTAGCCGTGTGCCCCCCGGCAGAGTAGAATAGGCCACCCTCACTCTTACCGAGGTGTCGTAAAAAGCGACTAAGGTAAAGCTGCTGGCACGATCATCAGTACTTAGAGAAGGAAAACTCTGCATTTATATCAAAACCCTCGCCAACCCGTCTGCCAAGCGTGGTGAGTATGGCAATTACCCCTCACGTGATTGAGGGAGGCCCGTGCCCCAGCAGTGGGGACTTAAATGGGCTGACGATGACTTTAAAAATATGTGATAATATCTCGAAATGTGCCAATAAACACCACAATAGAAGCTCAACTAAATGTACACCCTAATTGTATCATAATTTAAGATGTTAAATCAAAACATTGTACTATAAAAACGTTAAGAATAACAGTATAAAAACTTACTTTTTATTGCGAGATTTTTCAACAATGTCCTGCTTCGCTATTACACTTTCTTGAACTGTTAAATCATTGTGGGTGATGCACTTCGAATGCTGCCACATGAAAATAAAATGGAAATGATTTCAATCTCTAAACTTTCCTTTAAAACCGAAGTGGCTATTAAAACATGGCTCCTTCAAGCCCACCTTCCCCTAAGGGTTATGTTAATAGATAGCAATATATTTTATCTAAATTAGCTGCAATTAATGCCAATTTACAAATGTTTTTAATTATATACTTGTACCTACGATGAGTAGTTTAGATGTTACGTAATTAAATTTAATTCTGATTTATGTTAACCAAATGTTCATATTTTTATAAAAAAAAGAAAAGTATTAGCCTATATACTACCCCACTGCAGGGCAAAGGCCTCCATCATAGAAATTAAGTCAACGCTACTATGATGCGAATAGGCATAATCACTACGCTTGCCAAAATGCGGATTGGTTATCACAAACCCGAACTATGTTTAAAAAATTCAAGACACTTTTTTTTATTACAACATATTTTTATGATGTGTCATAAATGCTTTCTGTTTGTTTTTTAATCTGTTAGGGAGCATTTGTATGAAGTAGATAAGTCTACTCTATACTATCTCATCTGTCTCTGTTATCTTTTGCGGCAAATATGTCACCTTTAAGTATCATGCATATATTCTTGCCGGAGATGGTCAATGTTAAAAATTACCTACTTAAGAACCGCATGTGAAACGTGTCGCCAGTAAAATTCGGTCGAAAAAGAGAAGCTGTGTCAAGTTAAACTTATGCACTGAGACATTGGCTTTGCCTTAAGGTGAGGCGTGCAAGTAACTAGCGCCGCCAGTAGATTTGTATTAATTGTGACGACAATGAGACATATTTCAAAAAGTTACAAAGGTGATGATTCACCGTTATCCTTTTTAAAATATAAAGGATTATTTTAAAGGAATCAAAGTCAAAGTCAAAGTCAAATAATTCTTTATTTGCATAGGCTTGTACACAGCACTTACAAATCGTCATACATTTGAATGACTTAGAACTATTTATAAGTACTTATGTATTATTTACATGTTAAAACATATATATGTTGATACATAAAATATACTAAAGAAATAAATAAACATAATGCGATTCTACCACCGGCTCGGAAAGTTGTTTTTAGTCGAGAAGATCCGGCAAGAAACTCGCCAGTTACTCTTTTTAATCGCCAACTTTTTTAACAATGGATTATTAAGTATTGTTTGAGATGTAGGTACTCGTACCTGTGTGATATTATCTTCGAACAAGTACTTAATCGTAATTCTTATTGTGCCTAAAGTGATCACTTTAGAAATGAAACAATTATGGTTACTTGTAGAAAGATATCATAACATAATTTTGTCTCAAAAACTTTTTAATACTTTCATTTATGGATTCACCGTTTTGTACTTTTTAAAAAAAAATCCTGACCACTATAATCTGGGCATCTTTAAGGCAAGAGTGAACAGGCATCTTTTAGGCAAACGCGTATCATCCTAGACATCATCGTCGCTTTCCATCAGGTGCGATTGTGGTCAAGCGTTGGCATTATTGACCAAAAAAAAATAATCTCATAATCGCCACAATCAATACAAATCGATTGGCGGCGCTAGTTTCGCCGATGCGTCACCAGTAGGTAGAGAGAGAACTGGGTCGAGGGGTTTCAACTGTGGTTTGCCTGAGTTGCATAAAGTTTCGACGTTTGGGAGTCAACTTGTCAGAATTAAAGGTGAGCTTACCTCGAGTTGCTGGACGCGAGGAAATTTTCATTAATTAAAATATGTTGCGAGCACGATTTAATGTTCTTTAATTAAAATATGTTAGATTGAGAGGGGGAGAGTCCATCGGGGTTTAACCGTCTCCTGGGTTTATTGACTTATTTTTAGGGTTCCGTACCTCAAAAGGAAAAAACGGAACCCTTATAGGATCACTTTGTTGTCCGTCTGTCTGTCTGTCTTGTCAAGGCTCTTTATCTTAAGAACGCGTGGACGTATCAAGCTGAAATTCACATGAAATACTCAAATCTATTGTCCCTTTAAGCTGTGATCTAATATCAAACTTCTAAGCCAAGCCAATCAAAAGATACAGCTGATTATGTCGATATTTTCAACCAATTTTCTACACTCGCAAAGGAATCAAAACCTACAGGGTACTTGCCGTGAACTCAGAATCTTGAAATTCGGCACGAAGCAACGTTAAATAGTACAGATAAAGGAAAAATTGCGAAAATGATAAATTTGAAGTTACATAAAATATTAAAATATTATTTTTGCTTGCATGACATAAAATATTTGACAACGGGTACGCGAAAAATTGATTACCGCCCAAAGCGGCCACTTTAGCGTGAATCAATTTTTCGCGTACAAAAATGGACCCAAGATTTGTGCATGGTTATTTAATAAATCCTATAAGTCTTTGCCCAGAGGTTGTAACCCCGAAATTGTTTAAAATAGATCCGGTTTAGTAGCTAAAAATTTAAATCGATTGGCGTCGCTAGTGTGCCCTACCCGTCACCTTAACAGACATCCCCGTCTATTTTCAACAAGTACGAACAGTACTGGAAATACTCTAGTTTAAATTGTGTCCGACACATTTAAAAAAGTGACTAGTTCACTCCTACGTCATCCTTGCAACCCTTAGATCGATATCAGTGGCAGTGTTTGGTTTTCTGAGCTACCTTGAGCTTCTTAAAACATGTTTTTATTTCATTGAAAATCACTTCGTTTGTTTAAAGATTTCTTGTAGAAGGGCAAATTTTTCTTGTTGATTAAGAAAGCTGAAAGTCTGGAAAAGCTTTTAGATTTGCTTATAAATCATGTAATCACCCTTTTAAATTTAGAACTGCAAGTTGAAAATTGAAGTCGTAAGTTCCACAACGTTAATTGTTCACTTAGAATAAGATTTTCAAGATTTCTTTTATACTTATTAATCATGATTGATGATTATATTCATATAGGTCCACCAATAGAGATTAAACTGCAAAAAACAAAATAATTTAGTAAGTTTTTACGCGGTTGAGGTAAACAATTTTCCAAAATTCTAAAAAATGTTGACAACTCCTGAACTACAAAAAATCGTAGAATATACTCGTACATCGGGAAGTTTCGGCTACCTTAAAGGGTGCTCTATCAAAGGCCTTCCGCTTGACACCCTACATGAAACATCCTGTATATGCCGATATATAAAATATACTAAGAAATAAATAAACATAATGCGCTTCTACCACCGGCTCGGAAAGTAGTTTCTGGTCGACAAGATCCGGCAAGAAACTCGCCAGTTACTCTTTTTAATCGCTAACTTTTTATACATGGTATGAAGATTATCCTCATACCATGGTTTGTGTTGCATTAGACTGTAGGTATGCCATGTCATACAGTCTAATGCAACACAAAATAGAATGAAGCAAATTACAAGCGAAATATGAGGTAAACCGAAGCAGACCAGTCCCCAAAGGTGGCACCTGTTCACAAGTATGACGTATGTGTCAGCCATCATTTCACTCAACCATATTAGAGAGAATTTAATGACCCGTCACATAGCGCGACCACCAGTACCTACCTATATTAGAGGAAGTATGAAAGTGGCCCCCATTATTGATAAATTGAAGGCAAATCGTCTTTTCTGGTATGGTCATGTGATGAAAAGAGGGGAATGAATATGACTGTAACCAAAAGAGTGATGAGTATCAATGTAAGTGGGTGGAGGCACAGAGGACGGCCGAAAAAGAGATGGATGGATTGTGTAAAGAATGATATGACGGAAAAAGGGTTGGATGATTCGATGAATATGACAAAGATGTATGGAAAAGGAAAGACATACTGCGCCGACCCCAGATAACCTGTGAGATTGGCAGGAGGATGATGATGACTGCACATTTTGTGTTTATATGTGTTAACTCGTTGGCGCAGTGGATAGTGCGTCGCACTTTAAAACGTCGGCTGCGCTTTTGGTCCTGGGTTCGATCCCCGGGTCAGACGAAAAATCGTACCTGAGTTCAATAACCACTTCGCCACCGGGGCAGTCACAACACACCCATAAATAGGTACCTACGGAGCCTTAAAAAACCAAACGTAGGTAAATCAACCTCACTTCACTTGTATTGTGAACCCAAAAGTTCAAATGTTGTTATAACCGTATTCAAATACCATCAAAAAGGTCTTCAAAGGCACAGGGGACAAACTAACTTTGCTTCCGGCTGACCTTTCAATAAGAAGTTAGTCCCTGATTGAATGAAAACGATGTACGCACGGGAAAATATTACTCCAGACTCGGCATGTAACCCGTCAAATTTTAGAAGTTTATTATTCATAAATAACTATTTACTTTTTTAGCCAACAAACATACACCTTAAAAACTAAGGGATACAAATTGTCAAGTACATGCGTTGGTGCTGCCTTAATTACAGGTTGCCACGGAAAGCGTAAACAAAAGTAGTTGGAAGCATAAGGCTTCCCATAACTTGTGAAGAAAAAATATATAGTTAAATAATAATTACTTGTTTACACCCAGGCACTGAGCAAACACAAGTGTTCAACTCACGATTGTCCATAGTGGAAATCGAACGCACGACCATTGGCCCATTAGGCAGCATCACTACCAAAAGCGTCACTATAGGCCATTCGACAAGTGAATCATCGAGATTTTATCTTATCTTATTATTACAACCTATAGATATATATACAGATAGCACTGTGATGTGTTTCGCTGCGTGAGTGAGGGTACCGAAGGCCCAATCCAGGGGAAAGGGGGACTTGGGACTCCACTAATGTCGTGAGTGTCCATGGGCGGCGGAAATCGCTTACCATCAGGTCATCACATAAAAAAAAATCTTTTGTAATACCACCTTCTCCAGTCTATCACGTTGAGATATTGGGGAAACGTAGAATTGGAAGGTGAAAAATATCAAGGTTCAAAAGCATACATGTTACATGACTGCCATCAAGTCCGTTGAACAACTTTTTAAGCTTGCCATGGTTACGTCCAGAATGGAAAGAGCTGATGACCAATCTTCCGTAACGTAGCAGCTCCTCAAGAAGAAAATCATTTTCATCATTTTTTTCGCAGGGGGAATGCCGCCAGCTCAAGAGATGAGCCGGGAGGCGGCCGGGTTATATGGTGCTCTTCTTTGGCGGGGGCTTATCCTAAAGAGAAGCCAGACAAAGGCTAAAGCACTAAATCCCCTGCGGTTCTCCCTCATCGCCCATATTGGAGAATATCATGGTGATACAGCCGAAGCCTCCCTCCGCGATATTCCCCGAGCGAATGCCCCACTATACCTCGGACTAGGCGGTTCCTCTCCCGGCACGTGCCGGGAGAGGGGATAGGGACAGCCGGGTGAACTGAACCGTCCCTATCGGTCAGCACGGGGAGCTTGTGCAATGCCGGTGCCGTACGACGCACAAGCGGGTTCCCTCCGCGGAGCGGGGGGAGACGCGCAACTGCTCGGCGTCTCCTCCTTCCCAAGTGTCCAAGTAGATGTTTTCAAGTCTTACACGGCTTCTTTATACTGTAACTTATCTACTTACTTAACCATGCAAAATATTAGAAAACTTCTAGGTAGTATTAAGGTTTGTTATTAAAATAGTTTATCAAAGCCAAATTAATTCGGGGAGGTTGGAATTATCTGAACTATTAGTTTTAAGCCGAAAGGAAATTTTAGGGATATCGAATTAATTGGCAGGATTAGCTACTGATTGGTTCTTTAATAGTAATTAGCCAGTTTTGTATGTTTAATTTAAGTCAATGATTTTACTCTTTTTTGTCGTAGCTGACTACAAATACGATATTATGACCAAAATTTGTTCTATCACTTTTGGCAATTCACATGAAAAAATTTCAACTTTTCATACATGTCGGTCACGTGACTTGGTCATTTTGTATGGGGAGTCGAAAAAATTTTCGTTGAATTTCGAAAGTCTAAACAAATGTTGTTAAGAATGGTTAGAAAAACACGTGGTTAAACGGATGTAAATGTTCACAGATACACCCTGTAGTATAGTTACATCGTTATTTTTTTTATCGTTTACATCCCGAAAACCTCATAATAGCTATCGTGAATGAAGTCCATTTAGCATGTGAGATCAACAAAATAAGCGAAAAAAAATCAGCTTTTAAGAAATTACAAATCGATAACATTGTTTTCTCAAACTTTTAATATTTTAATAGACCTGTCAGCGATACCCCACATGATCGGGTACGCAAGAAAAACTTTTTTTTTATTATTTTACTCTACCACTTTTAAAGTGACATTTATGAGTAGATATCTATATTCTTGCCAAAATACAGCTTTTTGTGCTTAAAGTCTCTGCTACTGTTAGCAGTCGTACATGGCAGTGTTGCCATATTCGTCTGTACGAATATGGCATTTTTTCTGTGATATGCTGAACCCTAAAAATACATATAGTTTTACTAGTTATTGGTTTAGTAGGACACCTCTAAGGGCCGATTTTTTTATTAGTACTTACTTTTTGGTTAAATTCACTATTGTTAACTGTCTAACGAATAGTTAAAGTGGCGTAATACCTTGGAATGTAAATATTGATGAAGCTAACTATTGTTCAGAAAACACATTTTAGCAATGTTTGACAATAGATTACTGTTGAGATGGCGTGTGTGCTGGGGCTGGGGCAGGTCTATCCAATGAAGAATTATTATTTATCGTTGAAATTCTTATTTATTTCCGAATTACAAATATTTGATAATATGTACAAGTAAATGATCGTCTTCCAAGGGTGATGTGAGAGAGTGTGCCGCGGCGCCCTGCGGCTGCTGGTTATTGCGTCCTCCGCTCCCCGCGCCCCTCGGACGCGCCGTTGAAGGGGTGGTTGCCGCTGTTCGCCGCAGGATGGCGTTAACAATTACTTTTATAAACATTAGTTCAGTTTAACTACGGATCGAAAAATCTCCCCTCAGCTCTTAGCTCTTCTACAAACGAGAAATATAATTAAATTGAATAATAGAGTTTATTAGAAGGCTATAGAGACCTGAACATGAGTTTGAAATACTATCTTCGCTATCCAAAACTGTTGCTCTGTCTCTTTCACATGCACCACAATGAAAGGGACAAAGCGATAGTTTTCGATAGCGAGAACAGAGGCCTTACCATGAGTTTGAAATACTATCCTCGCTATACAAAACTATTGCTCTGTCTCTTTCACATGCACCACAATGAAAGAGACAAAGCAATAGTTTTCGATAGCGAGAACAGAGGCCTTACCGTGAATTTGAAATACTATCCTTGCTATCCAAAACTATTTCTCTGTCTCTTTCACATGCACCACAATGAAAGGGACAAAGCAATAGTTTTCGATAGCGAGAACAGGTTTTTCAAACTCTTGGTAAGGGTACTGAAGTATCTTACTCTTAATAGACTTTCCAAAGAAGAAAAATTAAAGCTTTTCAACTACTAAGTTCTAAATATTCTTTGTATATGAATATTTATTCATCTACACATAGTTTTTTAATTTTTATTAGGATAACTACTACCAAACTTTGTAATAATATATATGTAAGTGGTTTTTGTTGTTTTATGTAGGTATTTATTCATCGTCGTCAGCCCATTTAAGTCCCCACTGCTTGGGCACGGGCCTCCCTCAATCACATGAGGGGTAATTGCCATACTCACCACGCTTGGCAGACGGGTTGGCGAGGGTTTTGATATAAATGCAGAGTTTTCCTTCTCTCGGTGCTGATGATCATGCCAGCAGCTTTACCTTAGTCGCCTTTTACGACACCTCGGTAAGAGTAAGGGTGGCCTATTCTACTATGCTGGGGACCACACGGCTTTTAGCTACTAAACCGGATCCATTCCAAAAAAAAAAATGTGTGTATTAGAATATTCATTTTTTTTATGAATCTTAACTGATAGAAAGCGACGATGATCATTTACTTAATTAAACTTAAGCCTCTTTATTACAAATCGCGAACTAAGGATAGTCCCGGATCAAAATTCGTGTAAACCCCTTTTCACATTACGTGTTGGTACGGGATGACATGAGCTTTAGTACGGTTATAACTTTAGATTGTGATTTATAATAAGGTAGTCTGTGTAAGTATACAGTATGAGTCATTATCCGGCTAATATCTTTCATGGTCACCATAAGTTTTAAATTTATTACGAAAATAACATCAGAATCCTAAAATACAAGTAATAGTAATATTCCTTATCTAAGAGGTCTTATATTTATGCAGAAAATTTTAAGAATCTTTATATATTAAGATTGCACTGCCCTACACCTTTTTTTATGTTTTCCCGTAAGAAATTCCTTACGCAGACCCTGCCCGGCGGCAGGTTCGCGTAAGGAATTTCTTGGGTACAGGGTAGGGGCGACAGGTTACTGTGGGACTCACCCTCCGGGCCGCTTCTTCTAACAAGAAGCGACCTGAGGGCATACCCACTTATACTCCCGGGGCTCAAGCGCCCGTGGGTATAGAATGGGGTCACGGGAACTGCACGAGGCTATTCCCCGCAACCCCACTCCCCCACAGGCCCCCACACGGGGTGTGCGACCACGCCCCTCCTCAGGCTAGGAAGAGGGGGTTGGGGACAGCCGGATGAGATGAGCCGTCCCCAACGAGCGGTGGAGGTGCCAATGGCAGTGCCGGTACAGGGACTCCCGTCCCTGTAGCCGGCTGGCTACCTCCACGGAGAGGACGAAGAGTTCTCCGCCGAACTCGTCCTCTCCTTGCTCGAAGCGAGCCTGCGAGGGGGTTAGACGCGCGCTTCCGCTCCGCCGCCTCCCTCTGCGCCACCACTTCTTCGCAGAAGTGAGCGAAGGCCGACCAGGCCCTCTCATTCTCCAGCATAGCTACAACTATGCTGGACAACGAGAGGTCATGTCCGGCCTCCGCGACCAGCGCGGACCGCTGTTGGTCGAAGGACGGGCACACCACCAACGTGTGGTGCGCCGAGTTCTCCGCAGCGCCGCACTGGTGGCACGAAGGAGTGTCCTCCCGCTGAATACGGTGCAGGTAGTTACCGAAGCAACCATGCCCGGTAAGTACCTGCACCGTTCGGAAGGACAAAAACCCGTGGGGGCGCTCGAGCCACCGGTCCAAGACCGGGGCGAGCGTCGCGAGCGTGGGACAGTCGTACCTCTCCACTCGGAGAGAGGCCGTCCATGTCTCTATTCATTTGCTGGCGATCCTCCTTCCTTTGCGCCTTCTTTTTCTCGGGGGCAGAAGGGCTCCCCAGCCGCTCGATTGGCCGCCGTCCACTCGTAGACGACGGCCAGCTCTCCAGCCTCCAACTCCCATGGCGGGGTGGAGGCGAGTGCGCAGGCCGCGGAGAAGCCTACTGTTCGGTAGGCTCTCGCGACCCGCTGGGCAATGGACTGACAAATGGCTCCTTAAGAGGGCCGCAGTGCCCCTCCTGCTCAGGGCCTCTGCCCAGATCGGAGCCCCGTAGAGGGCCATGGAGCGGAGGATGCCGGCGTATATCCACCGACACTTCTCTCCAGGCCCTCCCGAATTCGGCAGCAGCGACGAAAGGTGGTCGGCTGCCTTACTGCCCTACACCTTCATCAAGTGTCGTTTACCCGAAGGTTTCCAGGAATAGATCGCCCATAGTGCCAAGGCCGTGAGGCCTTAGTTGTATATATCCTGTAATACCTAGTATTAAGTTTTCTTACTTTAAGTTGAGTGCAATAAAAGTATATTATTTCATTCATTCATTCATCAAAGTTACTTGATTGAAATTACTTATATTGAAAAAACCAGACATTGATAATACTTATTTCAAAATCTTAGCGGTTTCTGCCGTGAATAATGAGACAAAGATTAATTGCTTGCATAATTTTACAGTAAATTGGTAATAAAATTATCATATTTAATGTAGTAAATTACAAAGTCGACATAAAAGTAACTGCTGAATCATACCTTTTGCGGTCTTAGCTAAAAATCTTTTGGCTCAATTCAGTCATGCCACTAAAAACAGCCACTGGTAGTCTCCTTAAAATTTGTTTGGATATAGCCGTATCCATGGGACAGGAAGAGGCTTATTGCATGTGGCTGAGAGTTCAAGTAGTTCGCGCGAAGTGAACGACCACAGATCAAACAACTAAGGGAGAAGAGATGGGAGATTTTTTTACCGTGGGAGACCCAAGCTTCGGCATACATGGGTTGCATAAAGTGCAAAAAAACATTATGCAGCATCCTAACTTTTTAATTTTCTTTAAAGCTATCAATCTTAGACCTTAGATGAGACCTTTCAAAATGTGATTATTTTTGATTTCTTAATTTTAAGATTATGACATGTCTGTGGATAAAATATGTTTTGTGTTGACAGTTTTTTGTTCGTTATGACATGACAAACTAGGTAATATTAGCTGTATGATCATTCGTAAATTATAGATAATATTATAACTAGGTATCTGACGGACTTACTGTGCTTTCATTTGTTGTCATTTCTACTCGAACAACAAATAAAAATGTACCATGGCATATACTGACATAGAGTTGTGTTGTAAAATGCTCAGATATTTTTTGATGATGATTGACGCTGACTAATTCGTAAAATGTTGCGAATACCATGGACGGCTCACCGCACCAAAATTACCATCCTGAAGCAAATAAAGATAGCAAATACTTCTCGTCTATCCACTACCTATTACAACGAATACTTATAATTATTTTTGTCATGTCGCACGAAGGGACACCAGCAATTTGGAACGCCTTATGATGACTGGTAAAATTTAAGGTAAAGGACCTAGAGGCAGAAGTTCTAAACAATGGTCGGACCAAATAGCAAAATAATTAAATATACCTTTTTTTTTTCTTTTACTGTAGATAGGTAAGCGTTTGACCATATTTCACCTGATGGTAAGTGATAATATGGTCTAAGATGTAGCACGATTACCTAGAAGATACCTATTCACTCGCGCTTTGAAAACCCCCAAATTGTAGCCACTAGGGAACACCTCTTCAGGCAACTGATTCCACTGTTTCGCAGTATGAATAAGAAAACAGGATTCAAACCTCTTTGTGCGGACTTTTGGTATTTCTACCATGTACCGGTGTCGATTGAGGGTCTGCCTGGTGGAGTAGTGGAAGAACGGAGATGCTCCAATATCATTGTACAGTTCCGTGGCGCACTCTCCAAAATGGATACCTGATAGTGAAGCACTCCACCAAGCTACAGAACGGGACCAAGGAAGACAATTGGTTGACGGTATTAAACGGAGTCACGATCCTCAGCAGTGAGGGACCAACTGAAAAGAGATAGAGAGAGAGAGAGAAAGAGAGAGATGCTGACTTTATCTACATTGATAAATGAGTTGCCACATGTAGCGTAGTGTGCGTAAGTTTAACAATTTTAATTGAGAGGTTTTCTGACGTCAATTGGGAACTTCTATTGAAACAAAGTCAAGTCGTAGATAAATCTAAAACACCAGCATTAATCGTAGGAACTGGTTTTGATATCGTCTGCAAGGAACGTTAAGTTAGAGGGTAGCTGGAGAGCAAATAAAGCACGGGGCATGCAAATACTCGCTCGCTTTATGATGGCGTAGTTTAGTTCTCTGGGAGCTTAAAATGGACAGGCCGTGAGGTAGTGGCTAGAAAATGATATGGCAAACGAATGTAGCTTCCCTCCTAACGCGATTTTCAGCTTAACCGTGCCGAGGAGGCTCATTACACGAGCATGCGACCCATCTGATGGTAAATGGCACAGAGTACCTTTTTATGTAACGAAAATAAATAATAACCACAGTTCATAGACATCAATAAGGCTGAAAATGCAGAAAACCAGCATAAAACGACGTTTGGTGAGTATGAGTGCTCGAAGCCTGATCGGTGAGAAAAGGGGTTAAAATGTTGGCAGTACATTCACGATTCTATTGGTATTTAGAATCGACGCCCCATGGCTGCAACCCCCTCTAAACGGCCTCCACTCGAAGACCTTCCTGGTCATAATATGGTCATTTGTTCTCCTTGCAATGGGCCCTACCTATTGCCATTTGCCACTTGAAGCTTCCAATTATTTGCGTTATGTCTGTTAGTTCTTCTAGATCTCATTCCTGATACAATCACGAGAGAAGCCTTTTATACCGTGCTTACTCTCTATTGCCCTTTGGGCGACTTTGAACCTTATATTGTTTCCATGTGGAAACGCGTTCCTCTGTACCATAGATACTTTATCTCTATAGATAAGGTACCTACGGTACTGAGGGACGCTTTTGACTAAAGACACCTTCTCTCCATGGTTATTTCATCTTCACAAATTCACGAAAAGAAGTTGTTTCTTATCGAGATAATGTTAAAGGCTGTTATCTCCAAGCAAGAGCGTTTCACTGATGGTACCATCGTTCCCAAAGGCTTATTGTAAGTACTCACGTTTTGGTTTCGTATGTCAATCACTGGCGACAAACACGAAGAACTTTCGTCTTAAGATACTGTAGCAGATGGGCCGAAAAATGCATAGCTTCCAGCGAATATTACTTCATCATCATCAGCCCATTTAGGTCCCCACTGCTGGGGCACGGGCCTCCCTCAATCACATGAGGGGTAATTACCATACTCACCACGCTTGGCAGACGGGTTGGCGAGGGTTTTGATATAAATGCAGAGTTTTCCTTCTCTGGGTGCTAATGATCATGACAGCAGCTTTACCTTAGTCGCCTTTTACGACACCTCGGTAAGAGTGAGGGTGGCCTATTCTACTCTGCCGGGGACCACACGGCTAGCGAATATTACTTACCGTTATATAATTCACTGTACACTACGAAAGTAGTTCAGTTCTTTTACGGCAAATAAACTAAGGGAAGGCTCTAATTAGGGTGTCGCGAAGATTTTATGTTTGAGCTCGTCCGTTCTCTCGCTGAGCCTCTTTGGTCGTAGATAACGGTCTAGGGCAGGGATGGCAAACATTTAGGTAGTACGTGTCATTTAAAAAAACGTTTAATATGGCAACGTCCCCCCCCCCCCCCCCCCTCCTCATTGAAGTGTGAAATCCCAGTTTTTTTATGAGAAAGGGAGGTAAACAAGCAAGCGTGTCACCTGACAGTAAGTAATCACCGCCAACCATGGACATCAGCCACACAGAAGCATTTCCGACCTTTTAGAAACATATAGGCTCGTTTCTTGAAGATTTCAATGTCGTACCGGTTCGGAAATGGCGCTACGCGACGCTGATTCCACAATGAGGTGGTGCGTGGCAAAAAATTACTTGTAAAGCGCCCGTAATATAATAATACCCAATGAGGCACAATCCGGGGGAAAGGGGTGTTTACATTACAGGGTCCATGTATTACGATAGTTATGTATGATATTTATGTCACTTGTATATTGTATATATATGGTGCAAGAAATAAAAAAATAAAAAATGTTGACAGCGCACTTGTGACTCCACCGCTTCCATCGCTTCCTATCAGGTGATCCGTCTGCTCGTCTACCTCCTATCACATAAAAAAAATCACAACATCACAAACATTGATCTGACTCCGAGATAGGTAGTGGAATATTACATCTGCTACCTACTCACTTGTTTCGTATTTTGAGAATCACTCTCCGTAATTATTAATTCATACAACATCTCGTACTCGTCACCAGTTTCCGTACAAAGTTGTACTTATGTTACGGATATCAGATAACAGAGAAATTACACATATATCCCTACTTAAACACATTTAAATTACACCCAGACACTGAACAAACATTTTCGGCCCATCTACCGCAGTGTCTCAAGACGAAAGTCTTCAATGCGTGTAACATACACGCATTGAAGACTTTCGCCAGTGATGACATACGGAACCGAAACGTGGCCGCTTACAATGTGCCGATTAAGGAGGCTCAGTCACTCAGAGTGCAATGGAGAGGGCTGTGCTCGAAGTCTTCCTGCGTGATCGTATCAGAAATTATGAGATCTGCCGGAGAACTAAGGTCACAGACATAGCCCAAAGGATTGCATGCCACAAGGGGCAATGGGAAGGGCACATAGCGAGGAGAACAGACGGCCGTTGGAGGCGACCGTCCTCGAGTGGAGGCCACGTACACAAGGTGGACCGACGATCTAGTGAAGATAGTGGGAATCCATTGGATGCGGGCGGCACAGGACCGATCTGTGCGGAGAACATTGGGGGAGGCCTATGTCCAGCAGTGGATGTCTCTTGGCTGAAATGATGACTGAACAAACACAAGTACCTATTCATCACACGAATGTTGTTCCAGGTGGGGATCTAACGCACGACCTTTAGCGTATGATACAGGGGTCACTACCAAATGCGCCATCCGGCCAGTTGAGTAAATTATGTGTTCTTAATATTGACACGCGAGCCGTTGGTTCGCAACCCCTGGCTAGAGTAGCTTCTTTTATAACCTCAATGGATTGGATAATTAAAAATGATATTGGGAGTCATCATGGGACTTGTAATTTTCATTTCTTCTACTTACGCTGTTAAGTCCTGGTAGAAATCAGAATATAAAAACCAACATGGGCGCTTCTGCGGTAATTACTTTACGACCACTACCGTTTTACCGTGGGAGAGCCTCACTTTAGCATGTATGAGCCGGCTGGACTTGAGAAATACCACGGCCTCAGGGAAAATCGATAGAAAAACAGCGGATATACTAATAGAAAATGTAATCGTTCGAACAATACGATGTTTTTTTATGTGACAGGTGACAATGGATCACCTGATGGAAAACAATTGCCAAGGCCATTTACACCCGGAAAAACAGTGCAGTCATATGTACGGTGCCCACCTTTGAAATCCCTTTCTTTTCCGATTAGGACTACGGTACTCACGTACTCAAACATAGAGAAGGCGCTGCTTTATACCGGATTTCTGTGAGTCCCTAGTATCACTCCGATCGGGCTATTCAAGCCGAATCGTTACCCTACTTATAATAACATAACTTACGAATCAGGTATGCAAGTTAACTAGGTTTAGCCTAACTTATGTTAATTAGAAAACCTATCAAATTAATCTACTGGATAAACCGACGAAGCTAAATGCTTACTATTAAAATAGCTTCCCATTGTTTGGCCTCGAACCAAAATGTAGCTTAAGCTACGTGTACAAGCTATAGTCTTTCATATTAGCCAGTTTACTGAAGTCACGTATATACCCGTTGTGTACGTTGCTTAAGCTACTTGTAGACTTAGTGGATAAGCACAACGTTACGTGCTGGCAGTATTCCAGGGTCAAGAGTATTTTCACTAGAGATGGGCCAAGTACTCGTTTATTAATATGCGCTGTGGCTAGGGGCGCTTAATAATAATGCCAATTGCCAAGGTGTTCCCGGCTTGCCGTAAGAGGCGACTAAACGAGCCTTCGGAGTACGTGAGCGTATCCACTGCCGGGAAGTGGCTAGCTCTATACGACTCCGCGGGGGACGACGTTACCGGGTGTTCTGATATGTCGTACAGCAATGAAGGGCTGCTTTGCGCCAAGTAGGGGTGAAGTGGCGAGCGCGATCAGCGGATGCGGTCTAGTCCCGGCTGTGTGGTTTCCGATATTGCGCAGTGACGGACATCCCAAGGGTTTTGGGTAGGGTTAGAGTCCTACACACCACCTTGTTCCCTACACATAGCAAGGTGACGGCCATTTTGGTTTCCCTTGGGAATAAAAATGTACTCGTTTATTACTCGGTGCTCGTTGCACTCAGGAGTTTTTGTAATACTCTTACTCGTTCGAGAATAACTCCAATGACGAGACTCAGTCTAAATAAAATTATCATGTGTATTAAATGAAATTTAACAGGATGATTTATATATATATATATGTTAATAAGTATTTTAATAATTTGCAACACAAATATGACAGAGAATTGTGATTCTTGTAATTCAGGAAATTTAAAACTTCCAGAATTACCAAAATCACACTTTCACGGTCACTAACATTAGAATAGTTGATAGTGTTCGGCACAGCTGCAAGTAAAATGGTTACAATATAAACAACAATAAGTATAACAAAAGCTTTAATGCTAATTTAATAACCACTACGCTTTTAGCAGTGCTAAAATATCGGAAACTCAAAAATAAGGTAACAAACATGCTTTCTATTAGAATAGTTATTTAGGAGATTTCTACCATGAAGCCATGGTCACGGAGTGACTGAAGTTTTTGTGCGTAAGTTGTTACTGGCAGACAAATCGGACTACCCTCCTTCGCAGTCTTTTATTACGCGCACCCGCGGTACCATTGTTCAATAAGTGCCAAAATATCGGAAACTCATAAATAAGGTACATGGTAAGAATCCCGTTAATAAATAAATAACTATTCTAATGTTAGTGACTATGAAAGTTTAAAACAGTACATGAAAGCAGTCCCTTAAAAATACTTATAACTGGAAACAGAACTTATTTTTGTGACCCAAAACTGAACAGAGTAACTTTACTCCGTACCTATACTCGGTACTGGATAAAAGTAGTACTCGGCGCATCTCTACGACGAAGCAGTGGTTATCCATAACAAAATGTAGCTTTATCTATATTACAATCAGTGGTGAAGTATCGTAAATGTAGACAAGGCGAGTTATAGACAGCAAGCCACATCAAATTGCCTTGGTTTAAAGTTTCCTTTGGGAAATTCTGTGGACGGTCGAAGAAATAATCCTATCGTGTGATACAATTCAAAGGTTTTATTTAGTGATTTTTAGTTTATGAAGGTGCCATTATGCAGTAGGTAAAGTGTCGCAAAGTAGTGTTAATATAATAATCGTTGAATTACGTAAGTAATTGTTGTATTAGAGTTTTTTTAACACTGTTCATTGGGTGTCGAGTACGTTACGTTGTCACGTGAACTACTTGTTGTGAAAGTATATAGTTTCAACAGAATCCACAGGTCGATAAAACACTAAATACTGTCGTTTTAGTAAGTGACTATGACTTTGACTGACTTTGAGAGTTGACTACCTAACTTATCAAAGTCTTCACTTAGCATTAAGCACAGGCATCACCATCCTATCGTGCCCTTCCCAGTGCTCGAAGCTGAAGGAAAACATCGTCAAGAGTGCACAGATTCATTATAATAATAAAATTCAATCAATATGGCATACGACCACGGCAATACGGCATAATCATTTCAGCAGACACAGTTTTCTTGTTTCGTACTTTTTAGAGCGTGTTTTTTTGGTAGTCGGGTTTTTCGTCTGTAAAAGTATAAGACTTTTCACTGTCCCACTGCAGAGTAAAGGCCTCCATCATAGAAATCAAGTTATTGCTTAATCAATAATTATGTAAGTATAATGGGATTAAACTTAATCACCACGCTTGCCAAATGCGGATTGGTGATCACAAACCCCAGCTATGATCGAAAAATTCGAAACATACTTTTCGCTCGACCCTGAGATCAGGGTCCGGTACTTAAACCACTAGAGCAACAGGCGTTTGTAATCAGGCGCCAATACCTACGAGTGTTTTGTATGTGCTTTGTTTATATGTCATGTTTAACTATACTGCGGATATGAAAATACAATTTACTACATATAGGGTACTATTGCGGCTAATATTCCGGATTTTTTTTCCACTGCGACCTTCCTCAGTATCAGAAGGTTACATATGACCATTCAACGATATTGCCGTCATCGCAGACGACAGCCACCACCGGAAACTCGTCAGAAGACAGATAAGTCTGAATGATATTGTTTTATTTGGCGGTCACGCAGAAATACTAAAATCCATTTTTTTTATTTTATTTTATAGAAAGGCCAATCAGGATGACCTCACTCCGTCTGATGGTAAGCGGCCATGAAATCCAAATATAAGGTTGACGGGCACAAAAGATCTAATAAAGTACCCATAGAGTCTGCCATCCTCACCCTGATGGTCTGCTGAGATGCCGCTTCACGCCCCGCTTAAGACCCCGGATTGTATGAAGGAGGAAACACATGGGAGGGCATTCCATGTCTTGATGGCTCGGGGCAGGAACGAGGAGCCAAACCTTTTGGTGTGCGCCGCCATTGGCTGGATGGTATGCGGATTTATTTGATCCATTCGATAAAATAAAGAAATCTTGTTTGATAAAACTACAGTTAGATAAATAGATAATAAGTTTTTATTGCACATAAAAAAAGAACATAAACGCACTTAAGCACTCATGGAACGTTTAACCTACAAAAACTTAGGCTATTTATTTATCTAGAATGCCGACAATCAATAGATTTGCTGCTTGTAAACTTTTTGTCCATTTACGGATTGGTAAACATGATGTTATTATAGATATGGATTTGGCTAGACTAAGGATTGGCCAGACAATTATTATTTATTAGTGTATTATTAAACTTACGCACTCATCCTGCAAAACTATTTACACAGTGTGTCTGCAGGATCAGATGAGTCTTAATAAGTTCATCATCAGCAACCCACACTCGTTCACAACTGGACATAGGCAGTGGCGGATTTGCCCTAAGGCCCAGTAGGCCCGGGCCTAGGGCGGCCAGGTATTAAGGGCGGCTAAACGTGCCAAAATAAATCACTCATGATAACAAGATTAACAAGAAGAAACTCAAATGCAAAGTATCGTAATATGTTTTTACATATGGATCGCGTAGTACCGTATGATTAAAATTTTCTAGGAAGTATAGGTACCTATCGATTGTTATTTTATTACGCGCGTGTACGGCGTGTAGGCAAGTGCGGTGCGTCGCGCTATCCCTCCCCCCACCCACGCTTGCTCGCTTGCCCGCTCGCGACTGCGAGTTATGTTAACAATGTGCGTATAGCAATTGCATTGAGCGGACGGATTCAGTTTTTTACTAATTAGTAAACGCTTTCGTAAAAACTTTGTGGTATTGTGGTGCATGGTTAAATATGGACGGAAAGAAAAGGGTAAGGTTAAGTGGAGCAGAGTATCGCAAGCGAGCTAAAGAAAAAGATGATAAGCAAAAGGATACGATTAAAAAAACTCGGAAATTAGACGATTTCTTTGGAAAACCATCTACAGATATTAAAGATCCTACTATTGAACCAAAACTCGACGTTCCAAGCAGTTGCGGAGCTCCGTCAACTGATGATTCTGCAGTGTCTTCAAGTGAAAATACTTTAGTCGATGTGGCAAGTATATCAAAAAAACAAGTCGAAGATGTCCCACTAGTACCAGGAGTAGGAGTGCAGCCCAGTGCTCCGGACAAGGAGCTCTACGAAATTAGCGACGATCCAGCTAAATGGACAATCGACGAGTTCACACGTGATCACATTTGTAAGAATGGAGCCAATCAAAACATCCAAAATGATTTTTCTAAGAGTGAGCGCATTTACAAAGATAAGGTGCGACAGTTGTCGAGACATTTATTCGAACGTCAGCTTCTAAATGGCGAAAAAGTTCCGCGCAAGTGGCTAATTTATTCCAAAAGTAATGGATGTGTTTATTGTGGTCCTTGTCTACTTTTTAATGGCGGGGAGAGTCAGTTCGACCAAAAACAAGGTTTCAATGACTGGAAAAATGCATATCATCGAGTTTCATCTCATGAGAATTCGCCTACTCACAAATTATCTGTTCTGCAAATGAAAGAACGAAGTAACGTGTTAGGTCGCATTGACCACGCATTAACAATGCAATTAGATCAAGAAATAAATTACTGGAAAAATATTCTGAAAAGAGTAGTTGCATGCGTAAAAGCGCTTGCATCACGTGGTTTGCCTTTCAGAGGACACGATGAAGAATTCGGATCAATCCACAATGGAAATTATTTGATGTCCTTAGAGCTTATCGCTGAATTCGATCCGTTCTTAGCCAAACACATTACACGTTATGGAAATCCAGGCTCAGGATTTACGAGTTATCTTTCTTCAACAACGTGCGAAGAATTTATTCGACTTATGGGAAACAAAGTTTTGAAGACAATTGTAACGGAAATATTAACAGCAAAGTATTTTTCTCTGATCATTGACTCGACACCGGATATATCTCACGTAGACCAGCTTACTTATGTTATCAGATATGTCCTGCCTAATGGATCACCTGTAGAACGGTTCCTCAAGTTTATTCCAAACACAGGCCACAAATCACAACAAATGACAGATGCTGTTACCTCAACTTTAATTGAATTGGGAATTGACATTTCTAACTGCCGCGGGCAATCATATGACAACGCAGCTAACATGTCAGGCATATACAACGGCCTACAAACTAAAATAAAGGATATTTCACCCCTTGCCGACTATGTTCCCTGTTCAGCACACTCGCTCAATTTAGTAGGTGAATGTGCAGCTGAAAGCAGCCAAGAGGCTTGTTCCTTCTTTTCTCTACTCCAAGAGTTATACAATTTCTTTGCAGCGTCAACTCAGCGTTGGGAACTCCTTCAAACCCATTTCACCGTCAAAAGTCTATCGACGACTCGTTGGTCAGCTCGTGCAGACGCATGTAAAAGTTTACGTGAATCCTGGAATGAAATCCATAAAGCGCTAGTCACCATCGAAAATGACACACAACTGAAGAGGAACGTTATATGCGAAGCAAGAGGTATTCGTTTGAAACTGGAACGTTTTGAAACGGCCCTCATGGTTGTTTTTTGGGGATGTTTACTAGGTCGCATTAACGCCACAAGTAAAAAACTTCAGAGTGTGGAAATTGACATTACCATTGTCATAGAACTGTACGACGCTTTAATACATTTTGTTGGCGAAACAAGAGAGAATTTCGATGAATTCGAAAATAAAGCCAAAAAACTGTCCTTCGTACAGGAATATGAAAAAGACTTTCGACGTAATCGAAAGCGTAAGCTGCTTCCTGACGAGACAAATACAGGTGATATGGAACAAAAAAATGGCCGTGAAAATTTTAGAATAAATACGTTTTTGGTAGTCATTGATACATTATCAGAGGAACTGAAAAGACGCCGGGATGCTTATAAATTACTCAACAATAAATTTTACTTTATTACTAACCTGACGAATCTAAGCATCTCAGAAATCGAAGATAAGGCCAAGGCATTGCAAATGATTTATTCTACTGACTTAGAAGACCATTTTACAGAAGAATGTCTTCATTTTCGTTCTCACTGCAGCATAAAAAATGAGGAGCGAAAGAGTGCAGTCAGTCTGTTGAAATGGTTACGAACCGAAGGTCTTCAAACCATTTACCCAAACGTGAATATTGCTCTTCGTATGTGTGTATGTACACCCGCCAGTAACTGTACAGCAGAAAGATCGTTTTCTTGTTTGCGCAGAGTTAAAAACTATTTACGCACTACAATGACAGAGCAAAGATTAAACGATCTTGCTTTGCTTAACATAGAAGCTAATTTTTTAAGCAAATTGGATTGCGAAGATTTAATTAATGATTTTGCTGCGCTTAAGTGCAGACGAGTTTTGTAACACATTGTAAAACATGTATGTTATTAAAAACAAAGCATAAAACAGTTTGAAAAGTTTTATTTAAATGTCCAATCATCCCTAAAACCTCGGAAAATATTATAAATTAACCGCCTTATTCATAAAAATATTATAACACTGTTCTAATTAAAATAAGTTTTGTTTCTTTTACTACAGACGTTTTCAATTGGAAAGCACATTTTAGTTAACCAATTTTCTGAATCAATTACAAGTGGAAGTAAAGATTTTTCTTTTCATTAAAGTGGAAGAAGAAATTCTTTACTGATGTAAAACTTATGAATAAATAAATAAATAAATAATAAATAATTATAGTCTATAATGTTGGGGCTGAGAAAGGGGCGGCACATGGCCTGGGGCCTAGAGCGGCTAGAACTGCAAATCCGCCACTGGACATAGGTCTCCCCTAATGCACGCCACAGCTCCCGATTTTCGGCCACTCTCATCCAGCCCACACCAGCCAGACTTCGAATGTCATAATCCCATCTTGTCGCAGGGCATTAATAAGTTACATAATTCTAAAATGAATTAAGAAAATACTTTTTCAGTTTGTTTTTAAATATATTTTTGACTGTTGCTGGGCTTGCACTGGGCAATTGGTGCTGGCGTAAAATGCTTGGGATCCACTGGAAAGAGCACCGAACCAATGCATCTATCCTTGCTGAAATCGAGATACCAATGAGGCTTTCAACATTATGCCTGAGAAGGTGTCTCGAGTTTTTCGGACACGTCGCCAGGAAAAGAGGGGACAATCTGGGGAAACTGCCTGTGACAGGAAAAGTCGGTGGTCAGACCAGATCAGAACACCTGAATGTGCGATGTCCGTCGCTGAAGACTGTCAAATGCCCTCTGGAAAATTATTTAAAAAAGACTACCATAGCAGTCTTTTTTTTCAAAGTACTATCTCCAAAGTAAACATTTACTTTGGGTATATGAAAATTGCCAACGGACATTGAACGAGTACATAGTCTATGTTTAGTGCTTAACCAACGTTAGATTACGGTCTCGAGTGTCGAAATATTATATATAGCTAATCAGTTTTATGTTCAACTAGGAGTATCTCACAAATCTTAAAAAACTTTGTGCAATCGCCTTTACATTCCTTACCGAGATTTTCTGTCACACCAAAGTTTTATTTTATTTATCCCGCCCACGCTACTCCAACTTCAAAATGACGGGCGTAAATAAAAACCCGCGTTCTACCCCTAAGAGGTTGAATTCATAAAATATGTTTTTTTATTGCAAAAAATAGGCAGACGAGCATGCGGCTCATCTGATGGTAAACGGTAACCGCCGCTCATGGACATCAACAATGCTGGAGCACAGTCATGCCGCAGCCTACCGTAAAAGAAGAACTCTTTTCAAACCTCGTTTAAAAAAGGACGTCGTAGCGATCAGGGAACACAGCGGCTGGAAGCTCATTCCACAGTTCCACGCACGAGCGTAAGAATAACTTCATTCATAAACTTAACAATGAGAAAACAGTAGAGTTTATAGCACGTACCAATATTGATTAGTATATTTTTATTTACAGTATATGTACTAATCTGAAGTTACTTTAAGAAATCAAATAGAAATAAACCCGGTTTTCAAAGCATAAATTCTTTATTGTTATACTGTGATTTCATATAGGTACATGTATTTTTCATTTCCCGTGTATTCATAAGGGGACTGTTTACTACACGCTTTATAGCCTCACAACAGATATTCAAGCCAAACATAAAACCTTTACGTGAAAGTCTGAGTCTAAAGCGATTACACTAGCGACGCCAACCGATTTTAATTTTTAGCTACTAAACCGGATATATTTTAAACGAAATGGTTTCAAATAGATCCGGTTTAGTAGCTAAAAAATAAAATCGATTGGCGTCGCAAGTGTGCCCTACCCTAACTACCCTACCTTAACTTTCAAAACGCCGGCTGCGATTATCTTGATACGGGATGACTAGGATTTTATCCGCCAGTTCTAGGGCACAACTAAGTGGACCCTGGGCTCTGAAGCGACAGCTTGGAACGGGAATATGTTGGTGATGATAACAATATGGAAGAGTACTGTAATGCGAGTTAGAACCATTGACAACAAATTAGATATTTTATGAGACACCAATGTTTGTCTGCTAATGACACAAACAACCAATCTCCGGAATGAGCTTCCAGCCGCGGTGTTCCCTGATCGCTATGACATGTCCTTTTTAATCGCTGTGACAGCCTCGACAGGCTTGAAAAGAGTTCTTCGTTTCTGATCGAACGCCTGTATCAACGCCTTAGACTGTTCTAGTCGAGGTAGTCTTTTCCAGAATTCAGTGCTTTGTTTTTTCTCCCACTCTTTTAACTCGAACCTGACCATGCATGCTGGAACGCCACTTATTGGTTCCGGTCCGAGTAGTGGGCTCTCTGCCCCGGCCTTTGCTAGCACGTCAGCGACTTCGTTGCCTCTGATATTGCAGTGTCCCGGTACCCAAATCAGATTTACAATGTTGGCATTGCCAAGCTGGTTTAGGAGCAGGACACACTCGCTAGTGAGTTACATGAAAGCAGTCCCTTAAAAATACTTATAACTGAAAACAGAACACATTTTTGTGACCCAAAACTGAACAGAGTACCTATCATCATCATCATCATCGTCGACCCATTTAAGTCCCCACTGCTGGGGCACGGGCCTCCCTCAATCACATGAGGGGTAATTGCCATACTCACCACGCTTGGCAAACGGGTTGGCGAGGGTTTTGATATAAATGCAGAGTTTTCCTTCTCTGGGTGCTGATGATCATGCCAGCAGCTTTACCTTAGTCGCCTTTTACGACACCTCGGTAAGAATACCTATACTCCGTACCTATACTCGGTACCGGATAAAAGTAGTACTCGGCGCATCTCTACGACGAAGTAGTGGTTATCCATAACAAAATGTAGCTTTATCTATATTACAATCAGTGGCGAAGTATCGTAAATGTAGACAAGGCGAGTTATAGACAGCAAGCCACATCAAATTGCCTTGGTTTAAAGTTTCCTTTGGGAAATTCTGTGGACGGTCGAAGAATTAATCCTATCGTGTGATGCAATTCAAAGGTTTTATTTAGTGATTTTTAGTTTATAAAGGTGCCATTTTATGCAGTAGGTAAAGTGTCGCAAAGTAATGTAAATATAATTTGTTGAATTACGTAATTGTTGTATGAGAGTTTTTTTAACACTGTTCATTGGGTGTCGAGTACGTTAAGTTGTCACGTGAACTACTTGTTGTGAAAGTATATAGTTTCAACAGAATCCACAGGTCGATAAAACACTAAATACTGTCGTTTTATTGAGTGACTGTGACTTTGAGAGTTGACTACCTAACTTATCAAAGTCTTCACTTAGCATTAAGCACAGGCATCACCATCCTATCGTGCCCTTTCCAGTGCTCGACGCTGAGGGAAAACATCGTAAAGAGTGCACAGATTCATTATAATAATAAAATTCAATCAATGTGGCATACGACCACGGCAATACGGCATAATAATTTCAGCAGACACAGTTTTCTTGTTTCGTACTTTTTAGAGCGTGTTTTTTTGGTAGTCGGGTTTTTTGTCTGTAAAAGTATAAGACTATAAACTGTTCCACTGCAGGGCAAAGGCCTCCATCATAGAAATCAAGTTATTGCTTAATCAATATGTAAGTATAATGGGATTAGGCTTAATCACCACGCTTGCCAAATGCGGATTGGTGATCACAAACCCGAGCTATGATCGAAAAATTCAAAACATACTTTTCGCTCGACCCGGGAATCGAACCCAGGACCCCGAGATCAGGGCCCGGTACTTAAACCACTAGAGCAACAGGGCGATTTTTGCAATCAGGCGCCAATACCTACGAGTGTTTTGTATGTGCTTTGTTTATATGTCATGTTTAACTATATTCATCATCATCATCATCATTTCAGCCAATAGACGTCCACTGCTGGACATAGGCCTCCCCCAATGTTCTGATTTTAGAAATCATAGGGGGGGTTTAGGCCTACACCCACCACGCTGGCCCAGTGCGGGTTGGTTTAACTATATTGCGGATATGAAAATACAATTTACTACATATGCGGTACTATTGCGGCTATTATTCCGGATTTTTTTTCCACTGCGACCTTCCTCAGTATCAGAAGGTTACATATGACCATTTAACGATATTGCCGTCATCGCAGACGACAGCCACCACCAGCAACTCGTCAGAAGACGGATAAGTCTGAATGCTATTGTTTTTTTTGGCGGCCACGCAGAAATACTAAAATCCAATTTTTTTTTATTTCATTTTATAGAAAGGCCAATCAGGATGACCTCACTCCGCCTGATGGTAAGCGGCCATGAAATCCAAATATGAGGTTGACGGGCACAAAAGATCTAATAAAGTACCCATTGAGTCTGCCATCCACACCCTGATGGCCTGCTGAGATGCCGCTTCACGCCCCGCTTAAAAGACCCCGGATTGTATGAAGGAGGAAACACATGAGCTGGGAGGGCATTCCATGCCTTGATGGCTCGGGGCAGGAACGAGGAGCCAAACCTTTTGGTGCGCGCCGCCATTGTCTGGATGGTATGCGGATTTATTTGATCCATTCGATAAAATAAAGAAATCTTGTTCGATAAAACTACAGTTAGATAAATAGATAATAAGTTTTTATTGCACATAAAAAAAGAACATAAACGCACTTAAGCACTCACGGAACGTTTAACCTACAAAAACTATTTATTTATCTAGAATGCCGACAATCAATAGATTTGCTGCTTAGTAAACTTTTTGTCCATTTGCGGATTGGTAAACATGATCTTATTATAGATATGGATTTGGCTAGACTAAGGATTGGTCAGACAATTATTATTTATTTGTGTATTATTAAACTTACGCACTCATCCTGCAAAACTATTGTGTGTGTGTCTGCAAGATCGGATGAGTCTTAATAAGTTCATCATCAGCAACCCACACTACGACTAAGGTAAGGCGACTAAGGTAAAGCTGCTGGCATGATCATCAGCACCCAGAGAAGGAAAACTCTGCATTTATATCAAAACCCTCGCCAACCCGTCTGCCAAGCGTGGTGAGTATGGCAATTACCCCTCATGTGATAGAGGGAGGCCCGTGCCCCAGCAGTGGGGACTTAATGGGCTGACGATGATGATGATGATGAACCCACACTCGTTCACTGCTGGACATAGGTCTCCCCTAATGCACGCCACTGCTCCCGATTTTCGGCCACTCTCATCCAGCCCACACAAGCCAGACTTCGAATGTCATAATCCCATCTTGTCGCAGGGCATTATTAAGTTACATAATTCTTAAATAAATTAAGAAAATACTTTTTCAGTTTGTTTTTAAATATATTTTTGACTGGTGCTGGGACTTGCGCTGGGCAATTGGTGCTGGCGGAAAATGCTTGGGATCCACTGGAAAGAGCACAGAACCAATGCATCTATCCTTGCTGAAATCGAGATACCAATGAGGCTTTCAACATTATGCCTAAGAAGGTGTCTCGAGTTTTTCGGACACGTCGCCAGGAAAAGAGGGGACAATCTGGAGAAACTGCCTGTGACAGGCAAAGTAGGCGGCAAAAGACCGAGAGGAAGAAGCCTAACACGGTGGTCAGACCATATTAGTACCACGCTAAACACCTGACTGTGCGATGTCATTCACGTCGCTCAAGACTGGTTCCCGTCAAATGCCCTCTGGAAAACTATTTAAAAAAGACTACCATAGCAGTTATTTTTTTCAAAGTACCATCTCCTTTCACGCTAGAGTTCTTCTTTCACGCTAGGCACCGGCATGACTGTGCTTCGGCATTGTTGATGTCTATGAGCGGCCTGCTAATCTGCCTATTTTAAGCAATAATAAATAAATAATAATGATAAATATTTCACAACATCACATACATTGATCTGACACCAAGATAGGTAGCTCAAGCACCTGTGTTACAGATATCAGAATCAATAGTGGGATTACAAATATATACATAATAATACTTTTCTTTTGGAAATACATACTTATACTACATAGGAAACACCCAGACCAATACAAAAAGAGATGTTCATACACACAAATGTTTGTACTGTGCGGAGATCGAACCCGCAACCCTTGGACCAAAGGCAGCGTTCACTACCACTGTTCCAAACGGGCCGTCCATAATAAAACACAGATTTAGGTTTGCTTTACAATAAACTATTTTTCGAGTAAGCCAATTAATTTACCACATTAGACATAATCACGAAAAAGCGAGTTTTAACGTTATATAATTGATACAAGTCAAAATAAATAAGTGCTGTGTTGTTTTGTTATTGGAAAAGCTAACAAGATTTCTGTCTTTTACTCGTAGTTTCAAGAACCAATTACTTCGAAGTTGTACGTTTTCTGTCAAAGAGTTCGCTTCACTTATTCGTATTTATTGTGAGAGTTGAGTAATGACTCTGGGTTCACGTCTGAGTAAAAACAATTGGTTTTCAAGACTCAAATACCTATTATTTACGATACCTATGCTGCAGTTGCAAAAATATGGCGCCGAAGCGCGATACGTTCCAGGATCGATTTTTGTACAAGTCAATTTAGGAAAAGAACTTTTTTTACGAAATTCGTCAACTTTTCTTTATGTGATAGGTGGCAGATGAGCAGACGGATGACCTGATGGTAAGCGATTGCCGCCGCCCATGGACACCAGCGCCGCGACACCAATGGAGTCCCAAGAGCGCTGCCGACCTTTAAACCCCTCTTTCCGCCGGATCGGGCCTCCAGTACCCTCACTCACGCAGCGAAACATAGCACAATGCTGCTTCCGCAGATTTCTGTGAGGTATCACACCGGTCGAGCCGGCCCATTCATGCAGAAGCGTGGCTCTCCCACGGTCAAAAGAGTATGTGTTCGAGTCCCATCCGAAGACTATCGATAATTTACTAAGCTCATTATTTATTACTTATCATAGTTTTGGTAAAAACTAAAATGACTCAAAAAAATTGGGTCATCAACATTAATTTCTCTTTCCGGTCCCTAAGACCGGAATGTTTCTATGAAGGAGGATGTCACATACAAATGTTAATACTTATTATTCCGTACATTTATCATCGAGACGGTCCACTTATTTGATAAAGCTCGCTGATTAAGATTACGTACATATGTAATCTTCTCAATTGGTTTTATATAAATAAAAAAAAATATAAAAACTTTATTTGCTAATGGACACATCAACTTAGGAATGCAAATAAAGTTTTATTCATTACCTGGAGCCCAATTCTGGGGATTGTCGATATGAAAAAACATAGCGGATGTCAACTGCAAACCATACAAAAAAACTATGTTTCAGTGATATAGGTCGTATGAAAATAAATATCACGAGCATGAGAATTGGGCTCCTGGAGCCCAGTTTTCGGGATTTCGATATGAAAAAAACATGGCGGATATCACTTGAAAACCATACAAAAAACTATGTTTTAGTGATATATGTCGTATAAAAATAAATGTCACGAGCCCGAGAATTGGGCTCTTGTACTAAGTAAATCTTCTATCACAGCTATTTATAGCTAAAAAGTAAATCACTATGTATATAAGCATCTAGAATAGTCTCAATTTGTGGGCTCAAGAAAATCCCCCACGTTGGCCGAGAGATTAGCATACCGTTTATGCATAATATTAAAGTGGGTGGTTAGAATATCAACAACTTAGGGTGGAAAGATAACCTGGATCTAATTAATCTCACTTGAACTTATTGTTGTTTTTGTATAATCCATTTTATCATCAGCCCATTTAAGTCCCCACTGCTGGGGCACGGGCCTCCCTCAATCGCATTTCTGATCTTGCAGATGTTCATAAGCGGCGGTGCTTACTCGTACTTACCATTAGGTGAGAATTCTCCGTTTGCCGTTTGCTGATTGCTCGTTTGTCGCTTCTAGCCTAAAAAAAGAGTTGTATTTAACGTTCCCTCAAAATTAATATATTGCTAACCCAACCTAAACCGTACCATAAAATGGCAAGACGAGGTCTGAAGAATTCGCACGAATGCCGAAATAGAGAAGATTGTGGAAAGACCCAACATCATCGGCGAGACCAAGGCGCACAGTCTTCGCTTGCTTGGCCACCTCGAAACACTGGATGAGGATCGTCTCGTGAAGAAAGCATACCAGGGCCGACCTGTGGGCCGACGCCCAGTTAGGCGACCTAGGTATCGCTGGAAAGACGTCGTCGAGACTGATCTGCGAGAACTTTAGGTCAGTGACTGGCAAGAAGTAGTGCATCATCATCGTCAGCCCATTTAAGTCCCCACTGCTGGGGCACGGGCCTCCCTCAATCACATGAGGGGTAATTGCCATACTCACCACGCTTGGCAGACGGGTTGGCGAGGGTTTTGATATAAATGCAGAGTTTTCCTTCTCTGGGTGCTGATGATCATGCCAGCAGCTTTACCTTAGTCGCCTTTTACGACACCTCGCTAAGAGTGAGGGTGGCCTATTCTACTCTGTCGGGGACCGCACGGCGTAATCCATTTACATTTTATGAAAATTTAAAAGATTTTCGAGTTGAATTTTATCATTAGCGACAGTCGTTGAAAAAACCAGGGCTGAGATGATGACAAAATAGGTAATGATCACATGATCGGAAGGAGGTTTCCGTGGGAGAGCCATGCTTCGGCATGAATAGGCCGGGTCGACAGGAGTTTTACCACGGCCTCAGGGAAAACCGGCGTGAAACAGCACTGTGCAGTTTCGCTGCGTGAGCGAGGGTACCGGAGGCCCGATCCGGGGGAAAGGGGGGTCTTAAGGTTGGCAGCGCACTTGTGACTCCACTGGTGTCGCGGGTGTACATGGGTTGCAGCAATCGATTACCATCAGGTGATCCGTCTGCTAGTCTGCCACCTATCACATAAAGAAAAGTTGACGAATTTTGAAAAAAAAGTTCGTTTCCTAAATTGACTTTTACAAAAATCGATCCTGGAACGTACCGCGCTTCGGCGCCATATTTTTGCCACTGCAGCATAGGTATCGTAAATAATAGGTATATGAGTCTTGAAAACCAATTGTCACCTATCACATAAAAATAAGTAAAGATTTGATCTCTATTCCATGATAGGCGAGAGCAAAGCAATTCGTTATCCTTAGTTTTTCTCAGATCGGTTTAAATCTTAACTTCCTTTGATTTCAGTGAAACATTATTTTTCCAATAACATATTTATTACACTTGATAGAATGAATGAAAACATCCTGATATCTTTTTCAGTTGGCGTGAAACATGTTTGTTTTTCTTACATTATATTATTGGAAATTACGACTTGTTATTGCAAAATTAAAATTACATCCGCCGAATCACTCGTCCGTAATATAACAAATATCGTATCAATATTTTCATTCCATAAATAAGGAATCTTGGCCATGTTAATCGATTAGTCTTTTGAGTTGTTATTCTTAGTAGTCTGTTACGTTTGTAATAAACTTGTGTACTAGGTCAGAGATTGGCAGATTTTTGAAATATCATTGAGAAATAACGGTCAAAAGGAGCTATGTACAAAATTTCAGCTTGAAACAGGGTATATGTTATTTTTGTTATGAGCCCTCAAAGGCAAACATAGGCAGGTAAAATTTAAGTCTTAAATTTACGAAATATTTATATAGCAATCGATTTATTAATCAATTTACAGAAACTTTCGTAAAGAAACCATTTTCATAAACGCACTATTTCATATAGCTGTCGAACAAATCTATCTCGCGGTGCGCACAAATTAGTGAGGACTGACGGCACGCCACGCGTCGCTGTTTATATGGAACATTTTGGGCAAGTGAATTTTAAGTGATATTCAAATTTTCCTATCTCGAAGAGTTTCCAAGCTAACAAATCCATTATTTCACTGATGTTTTCACTTTTGAGGGGTTCTTATATAACCAACAAGAGAAAAAAATAGGACAAGCCCATTGTATTTTTTCTCTTCTCAATTGAAACTCTGTAGCATCGTGAATATTTTAAAAGAGTAACTACTGAGTTTCTTGCTGGTGTCTTCTCAGTAGAAATCGACATTTCGAACCAGCGGTAGATGATAATATATGTACCTATTTTGACATTCATAAGTGTTCTGTATGGACCTAAATTAAATAAATATTTTTTTATCTTTGTCTGTCTGCTTGAAATTCGTTGCTTTCACATTATTCTCATTTTCAAGCTTATTTTATTCCATACGTCATTCCATTTGTTTAAATGGCAGTGGGCTGGCCATATTAGCCGCAGAACCGACAACCGATGGGGTAAACGAGTTCTAGAGTGGAGACCGCGTCTTGGCAAACGTAATGTAGGGCGCCTTCTGGCTAGGTGGAGGGACGATCTGCGCAGGATGGCTGGCAAGAGCTGGATGCGAGAAGCCATGGATAGATCACAGTGGCGAACAATTGGAGAGGCCTACGTCCAGCAGTGGACTGCGATAGGCTGATGATGATGATGACTTTTGTTTATTTCGTTTGACTGTATTGTCCATGTGTATGTTTTACCAGTAACCACCAGTAATTACATGGATCAGCCATGTCTCCAGATTTATGAGTTGGGCTCACTTTTGCAATTTTGAGGCTGTCCGGGAAACATTTTAGTTTTCCCCAAGTAACTACAAATTTACTTAATAGATGACAATGTATCATTATAATCGTGTTTTTTTTTAATAGGTTCAGTAGTTTTTGAGTTTTATGTATTTATAATCAGAATGTCAAAACAGTAATTTTTGCAATCTCTCTAGACTAAGTTGAAATGTGTATAAGTACTAAATAATATGAGTGCTTTCCGAGAAGCTGGACTTCCAAAAAGATGTCTGGTTTAGTGCTAACAATTTAAATTAATTGGCGTCCCCAATGCGCCCTATCCGTCACCTTCATAAGATTATCTTACAGAGCAGATTGATTGGGCGTCCTGCCGGCTGACAAGGGGAGCTTCCATGATCATTATTCATCAATGTGTACTTTTTATCCTACTTAGGATTATAGTTTTGAACAAAAATAACTTGCCTCCGTATTCCTAGTTCCTCTTTACTTTTTTTAACGTGATAGGTGGCAGATGAGCAGACGGGTCACCTGATGGTAAGCAATGGCCGCCGCCCATGGACACCCGCGACACCGGTGGGGTCACAAGTGCGCTGCCAATCTTTGACATTGTTCCTTCGTCACGCAGCCAAGCACATCACAGTGCTTAGTTGATTTCATTCATTTTTGCAGCCTTGAGAGGTTTCGACTTAACTGGGAATAACACAGATGAGTAGGTACATACATAAGCGAATCTTCAAAATTGTTTGTTATGAGTAACAAACAATTTTGAAGATTCGCTTATGTATGTACCTACTCATCTGTGTTATTCCCAGTTAAGTCGAAAGCTGTCACTTCGCAGACAGGGTGCGCTTGGACCATGATCTAGCTTTTTTTTATGGGATAGGGGGCAGACGAGCAGACGGATCACCTGGTGGTAAGCGATTACCGCCGCCCATGAACACCTGCATCACCAGAGGAGTCATAAGTGCGCTGTCGACCTTTTAAAAAGGAATACGCTCTTTTCTTGAAGGTTTGCAGGTCGTATCTGTCTGGAAATACCGCAGGCGGTAGTTCATACCATAGTTTTGTCGTACGAGGTGGAAAGTTTCTTGAGAAACGCACAGTTGAAGACTGCCAACCATCCAGATGATGTCGATGGAACTGTTATCGAGTGGAACGATGGCGAAATGAAGCGGCAGGGATCAGTCCGAACGATTCCTCAGAGCATTCTCCATAGTATAGGCGGTAGAGTATACATAGCGAGGCTACAGATATTAGAGATATCTTGGCAGTCGACGATTTGAGTTGCCCTCCTTTAAATCCGATCCAGAGAGCTTTCGACAAGTCTTGTAATTACAATGAAGCGACTGCTGTCTGACCTTCGCAACCCTTAGATAGGGAACTACACCCACTGGATGGAGTGACGGCCTCACAGAAAACCGGCGTGAAACAGCTGTGTGCTGTTTCGCTGCCTGAGTGAGGGCACTGAACGCCTGTATCAACGCCTTAGACTATTCAGTTTGATCAGAGACGAGCTGTAGAAATAATAAAACTGAGTAGAGGACATGTTGGGGCACTCACTTGGACCCTCACAGGGCACTGCAAATTAAACAAGCACCTGCACAACATGGGCCTTTCAGATACCAAAATCTGCAGGTTCTGTCGCGAGGACGAGGAAACGATTATCCACGTCCTCGGCGAGTGCATAGCGCTGCACCGCTGCCGCTGAACTGGAGCTACATGAGGTGCTGTAATAGGTTATGGGCCGCCACAATAGATCACCTACTGGTCGCAGTGGCTATGAGAGCTAAATAAATAAAAAAAAAGGGCACTGGATGCCCAATCCGAGGGAAAGGATGGGGAAAGGTAAAGGTTGGAAGCGCACCTGTGACTCCACTGGTGTTGCAGGTGTCCATAGGCGGCAGCAATCGCTTAGCATCAGGTGATCTGTCTGCTCATCTGCCACCTATCAGATAAAAATAATAATAATATGGTGTCACATCACGTTAGACTAAAATTGTCAAACGAACGTGCCTCTACGTGCTGGCTTCGGCCCTACGCACGCCTTCTAAAAGTCCGGGATATAATTGCCCGTGATTGTGGAATGACTAATAAACATAATAGTGAAATAGGGATCTAAAAATATTCAAACATTTAAAAAAAGTTGACTGATTTACTTATTGACAAATGTAATTATGCTAGTAGCGATTTTCTGTCTGATAAATCAATATAATTATTTTCTTACTTACTTTTTTTTTCTTTACTTTTAATCATTATTTTTTCCCTCTGTGACAATTTTAAGTTGACATGTAATAATAATAATGACTAATATGATTCTTCATCGTCAGCCCATTTAAGTCCCCACTGCTGGGGCACGGGCCTCCCTCGATCACATCCCTCATGTAATTAGTAATTGCCATACTCACCACGCTTGGCAGACGGGTTGGCGAGGGTTTTGAAATAAATGTAGAGTTTTCCTTCTCTGTGTGCCGATGATCGTGCCAGCAGCTTTACCTTAGTCGCCTTTTACGACACCTCGGTAAGAGTGAGGGTGGCCTATTCTACTCTTCCGGGGACCACACGGCCAATATGATTCTTATTGTAATTTAATTAATTAATTTGATTAAATTTTTTAAATGTATAATATGAATTTAATGATAAATATAGGATTATTTTAAATTTAGCAGGCCTATGTCAGGCTTAATATAGAGAACAATATTAAATCTAAGACCTGTATGTATGTATACCTATATTATGCAAATAAATTGTTTGAATTGAATTGAGTTGAAAAAAACTAAATTGGTTTTCTTAAAAAAAATATTTATGTGACAGCAGATTTTTTCAGTTTTATAAGATTCTCTTACAAAACACAGATACAGTACAGATTGATAGTGCGGTCTGCCGGCTGACAAGGGACGGAATCTATGATGGATCGTCGAAGATCTTGGCACGCCCATTCACCACGCTCCATTTGACTCGTCCCATATACGACACTCGCTTATAAGTTATAAAGTGAGATTCTGTAATATTTCTTACAAATAGGTTTCTCTTTTTGAGAACTTACCTACACGTAGTTTCAATCAAAACATTAATTGAATAACTAATAGAGTGATTATACCTAATAGATTTTTACCTATGAAAAAAAAATCTACAAAAAAAAACCCCTTCAAAAACCACGAACTAAAAAGTGTAAAATAATATTTTACGAGTAACACTTTATACACCTCAAATAACATTTTATAACAGTACACTCAAGAAAAGGTGTCACCCTCGCCAAATAACCTTTAACTCCTTACCGTTAAGGAGTTCACCTTCCATCATCAGCAGAGCTACAAAATTAATACAGTCAGGCGTGAATACTGGTGCAGTTTTGAAAAAAGATACAAAAACATAACGTGTCCCTATAAAATTTGAGAGTTTCCCTAACTTCTTTCAGGATCCCATCATCAGATCCTAATATCCTGGTCACGGTACCAAACCGGGTGTACCGGCAATCCTATGCCGGCGGGTTTCGGGAACGTATGTGTGGCGTTTTAATAATAAGGCCGATCTTTGTAAATAAAAATAAACTAATTTAATCCATAAAAATAAACAAGAAAACAAGCGAGGTATAAGTGACAGGAGAAGAAGTTAAATTTTCACAGAAATAACAAAAGACGAGCGACTTTTGAATATGGAACGCGCGCTCCTTCGCGCCATGAAATGAGCACAGAGGTTTCATGCTGGAGTCTCGGCGTGTGTCCTCGACACCGGGACTATCTACTTTCCAACTAAAAAAGAAACATCTAAATCGGTTTATAAATGGCAAAGTTATCGGCGGACAAACATAAAAAATATATATACATGTCGAATTGAGAACCTTTTTTTTAAGTCGGTTAAAAATTCCGTTTTCTGCAAGATTAAACAAGATGTGAAATTCTAATATATATTTTTTATGTCAAAGGTAGACCAGCAGGTGGATCACATGATGGTAAGCGGTTGCCGCCGCCAATGGAAACCGGCAACATTAGCGGAGTCACAAGTGCGCTGCCAACTATGAAACCTTCCTCCGGACCGGCCCTTCTGGACCCTTCACTCACTCCGCGAAACTAAAACGCAACTTGTATAGTTTATTGTTACTTTGATTAAAGACTAAATTTTACAAGTATTAACATTCTTGACAAATTTTTGCTAGTTAGAATTATGTGGCAAACCGAAATTCGCGCGGAATTCGGTTTGCCACATAATTGTACCGGCGGCCGCTAGTCAATAATAACTATAAATGCCGATTTTTTTTTTATTTGATAGATGGCAGACGAGCAGACGGATCACCTGATGGTAAGCGATTGCCGCCGCCCATGGACACCCGCGACACCAGTTAAGTCACAAATGCGCTGCCTACCTTTTAACCCCCCTTTCCCCCTGATAAGGACTCCGGTACCCTCACTCACGCAGCGAAACACAGCACAGTGCTGCTTCACGCCGGTCATATTTTATTGCAAGGTTTAGTATCATGACTAAGGACAAATGTCTTGTTTCCATTTCTGAGAAAGCACAGACTGATTAGACTGTACTTAGTTTTACGACTGCTCCTCCTGTAAAGGACTACTGAATGGTAATAAAAGGATATATACTGAACTCAACAATTAGTCTGTATTACAGTATAAAAACTACAAGTAGGTTGGTTTATATACTCACAAAAAGATAACTCTATGTGTACTAGTAAATCATAGCAGAGAACGGTGTAACCAGCAACATGTCTTTCTTTTGTTTTTTTACCTAAAATATAATTTTTTTGCTATTACTTTTTGTTTTTTTTATATAGAACGTCGACTTCAACACATCATCATCATCATCATCATCAGCCCATTTAAGTCCCCACTGCTGGGTCACGGGCCTCCCTCAATCACATGAGAGGTAATTGCCATACTCACCACGCTTGGCAGAAGGGTTGGCGAGGGTTTTGATATAAATGCAGAGTTTTCTTTCTCTGGGTGCTGATGATCATGCCAGCAGCTTTACGACACCTTGGTAAGAGTTAGGGTGGCCTATTCTACTCTGCCGGGGACCCACGGCAGTTCACACGGCACTTCAACACGTGCGGCTTATTATTATTCTGTCTCCCTGACTTATTTTCGTAATGTTGTCATTGTAGCTCAATTCGCAGATCTGGAGCCCAATTCTCGTACCTACTTGTCATATTTAACGAAACACGATATATTATATCGCAAAAACATACTTTTTTCTATGGTTTTCATGCGACATCCGCTATGTTTTTTCATATCGGAAATCCCGAGAATTAGGCTCCTAGCCTCGCATTGGAAAGAGTGCAAAACAAACTCCGGTTTTTTATTTGAAATTATATGGGGTTTACCCGTGTTATCCGCTAACGTAACCTACGTTATTTGTTCTGGGTATGGTAGGATAAAACTAGCTCAAGGACAGGGTCACGAGGAAATGGTTAATCAGTAGGAACAAACAGCAAAGGATTCGAAAGTTTGTCGCCATTCAGCCTTTGAGATTCCGCATCGTAGATTTTTTTAACTTTCTACTGGGAACATCTAAACTGTGACGGTATTTACCTAAGATTCTGTAGACAATGAGCATTAAAACTGGGTCACTTAGTGTCACTTTTATTTGGAGCAAGATAAACACCATGATCTTTTGAATACCGGAGAAACTTCTCGACAGCATTACACTAATGAAAACAAATATTTTTCTCCAAGAAAGATAGGGTCGAATTCGCATCCCATACTAGGTAATGGAATCAATCAGCTGATCACTTTCAGGCCGCATTCGTTGTACATATCCTGTGATACCTAGTCTTAAGTTTTCTTACTTACAGTACAAACATTTGTGGTCTGGGTGTTTCCTATGTATTATAAGTATGTATTTACAAAAGAAAAGTATTGTATGTATATATTTGTAATCCCACTGTTGAGTCTGATATCCGTAACACAGGTGCTTGAGCTTACCTATCTCGGAGTTACATCAATGTATGTGATGTCGTGAAATATTTATTTATTTACTTTAATATGAATGCAATAAAACTATATTCATTCGTTCATTCGTTCATTCATTTATTCATTTACTCATACGCTCTTTCACTCATTCATTCCCTTTTTTGTGGGAAGGAGACATTTATGCATATTTCACTTAAGTAATCCTATTATTAACTGTTTATGATGTAACTTTTGTATGTTTTATGACTTTTAATGTTATCTTCACATGCATGTTTTAAAGCAAGAGCCGATACTTTAGTTTGACCAATAATGCATCAAAGTCATTCAATAGGTACAATAAATGCATAAGATTGAGACTAGGCTCGTGTAGAATACAGACGGATAAATGAAAAGCCAATGTTTCAAGATCAGCACTGAAGAATGACCGCTTCAGTGATCTGCTGTATGGAATGTGAAAAACGCCAATATGATTGCCAAGCTGAGAGCAGATGGAACCCTTTTATGGCTGATTTGACCAACATTACAGTTATAAGAGAATAACTATCTGCGTCATAATTTACTCCGTTGTTACTCTATTTTATAATAAACTAAATTGTGTTTATCCAAAGTCGGTACAGCTATATTTTGTTTTACAAGTGAATGAACGAATGATATTATAAACAGGCAAAAAACAATATGTATTGTTTTATGGTTCATGATAATGTCATCGGGATATTTTTGTTATGTAGGGTTATACAGAAATGTCAAAAATCAAAAACCCGCCAAGTGCGAATCAGACTCGCCCATGAAGGGTTCCGTAACAGCAAGTATGATAAATGGAAGGTAAATAAAAATAAAAATAATAAATAAAAATATTAAATAATTATTATTCAGTACTGTATGTACTGGTTTTACGCTAGCCTATTACAATGAAAGGATATTAGGGTTTTACAAAGTATAATTTACATAATAAAATGTAAAATTGCAGTTTACGGTTTATACCGTTTTAAAACTACTTTCTAGATCTAGTTCAAACCAATTTCCTTTGTTAGTTTTCATGGTAATGTATATAAACTTTACGCAAGAGACGCTCCCAAATTGGTAAAATGTGCCCCATTTTACCAATTTGGGAGCGTCTCTTGCGTAAAGTTTATATTTTTTTTTATTAGAAACAACATCATTAAAGATCTATCCATAGATACTCCACACGAATGTGTTTGATGATAAAAAAATTTAGAATTTCAGTTCTAAGTATGGGGACCATGACAACGCCATTTTGAATTTCCAAGGATATTAGTTATTCTGCCAGTATTGGCGGTCTAATGATGTACCATTGGAATAGGCGTTGACTGTTGGATGAGTAGGTGGTAGAACGATTTTTTTATTTTACACTGCATATAACTTAGCTTCTGGTCCATGAAAGCGTACTTGAAGGGAGACCTCCCTATGACACTTAAGCGCAAACTCATCGACGTCTGCATTTTGCCCATCCTTACTTACAGTGCGCAAATGACGGAAAATCAGAAGTCCAAACTCAAGATTTGCCAAAGAGCTATGGATCGTAGAATTCTAGGGATCAAAAGATCAGAATATCAGATAGAGTGTGCAACTCTGAATACGCTCCAAGACGGGAATCACGGATGTGGGTCGAAAAACTGCGAAGCTAAAATGGGAGTGGGCTGGCCATGTATGCAGAATGAACCCTGAAAGGATGGACCAAAATCGTCACCCAATGGCAACAACCGATGGACGTCGACTATGCGGCAAGCCCAAAAAAGATGGTGTGACGATTTCAATACGATGTCCAAGAATGGCAAATCAAGGCCAAGGCAAGTAAAATAATAGCAAAGACCTCCCCCAAGTCTCCATTCCTCATTCCTCAGTGGGACTCTGCAGACTAAATTAAAAAAAACTGAGCTATATGTACAATAGATTTATCGTTGGATAAAGCTTAAAAGAATCCGTTCCGAAAAAGAAAGAGAAAGCCACATAAAAAAAACTTAGAAACGTGTCGATAAAAGCCAATGACAAAGAATAAAGAAGAATGAGAAATCCATTGCCAAAACCTCACTGAATTACCAAACAGTAGAAACGCAATGGGATTGAATATAAAACGATGAAAACCCAATAAATGCGATACATATATCAAGCAACAGATTCTATCTTCGTGAAAATGCTGACGGAATACTAATCTATTGCTTTTCAGGAAATATATTGAAGAAACGGACGAATAGTTGGTAGCATTCTGTGACAGGCTGCAAAGTTATGTCTGTTACACGTAAACTTGTACCTAGGCGTGTATCGTTTTATTCAGTACAGATACATAGTACACTGTGATGTTTTTTAACCCCCGACGCAAAAACGACGGGGTGTTATAAGTTTGACGTCTCTGACAAATGAACCGATTTTGATTTTGTTTTTTTGTTTGAAAGATGAATAGGGGGGGAAAGTTCTTGTGGCTATGTTGGATAAAAATCGATCCAAGATGGCCGCCCGTCACCAAGATATGGATTGTATGTTTTAACACAACTCCTACAATATTTGTATCATATAAAAGGGCTTGAGTAGCAAAATATACTTATTATGACAAATTTCAAATCAAAGATGGCCGCTATCAGAAAATGACGAATAACCTATTTGTTTTGGTCGGGGGTTTTGATATAATACAATCAAAACTAATTTAGGGTTGCTGATGCAGAAAAATATAACTAAACCACTAATTGCGAATGCCTCAGTCAAGTTACAAGTTACGGCTACCAAGCTAAAGCTAAGTTTTTTTTTATGTGATAGGTATGACGAGCAGACGGATGACCTGATGGTAAGCGATTGCCGCCGCCCATTGACACCCGCGTCACCAGTGGAGTCACAAGTGCGCTGCCAACCTTTAAACCCCCCCTCTCCTGCGGATTGGGCCTCCGGTACCCGAAACACAATTAATAAGCATAGTTATGCAAAGTGGAGCAGTGGCTAGTGAGGCACACTTTGTGATGGGGGGTCCCCGGATCGAACTAAAAATTAGCCCCGACCATTTTTGTTAAAAAATTGGCCCACCGGGTGTCCTATTTAATTATGTGGGTAAGGTTAATGGAGAGTGCACTTGTATCTGTGCACACACTTGTGTAGTATTATTAACTGCCAGATAAACCTTATTTACACACGGCGTCAAGTCGAGTTACCTTTGTTGACCTTTGGACCGTTCTTATGTCTGGGGCACAAGTGCTATTTTTCCACTGCAGGGGGGGTAACTTGATCTGACGCTGACTGCCCGCATTCTTCGTGAGATGCTGCTCACGCTTGCAACGCCGAAATATAAGTTAGGAGAATATTATATGAAAAACAATCTTTTGCAACACATCTTTCCGCACTTGAAGGCTGCCTTCGTTGTACACATCCTGTAGCAAAATAAAGTATGAAAACTTAAAAACTAGGTATTAGTTTTTAAGTTTTCATACTTTATTTTGAGTTAACAAAATTAGAAGTCCGGCCGGCCTTAGTAGAGAATTCGCGGTTGAAGTTGGGGTTCACCAAGGCTCAGCACTCAGTCCCTTGCTGTTTAATATGGTAATAGACTTTGCTACAAAGAATATCCCACAGCCCCTACCTTGGAATCTCTTGTATGCCGATGATGTGGCGCTTGTAGCCGAATCTGCCGAAAAACTGCAAGTATCACTGAACGAGTGGATCTAAAACAGAACATCATGAATGTAAATTTAGCAACATAACAAGCATATCCATTACCCAGATGGTACGCAAGTACAAGTCGACCAATTTTCGATACCTGGGCTCAGTGATATCGCAAGATGCAAATGTCGAAGCTGATGTATCCCACAGAATAAATGTTGCTTGGCAAAAATGGCGCACACTTACTGGAGTTCTATGCGAACCCGCGCATGCCCATAAGAACTAAGGGAAAGGTGTACAAGACAGCAGTAAGACCAGCGATGCTTTACGGGGCTGAATGCTGGACTGTGAAGGAAACACATGCTCAGAAACTACACGTGACCGATATGAAGATGCTTAGGTGGTCGGGCGGAGTGACTAAAATGAACAAAATTCGAAACGAATTCGTCCGAGGTACTTTCAAAGTCACCTCTGTCCAGGAAAAGCTCACCGAAACACGTTTCAGATGGTATGGCCACGTCATGCGGAGAGACAGCGAGCATGTGGTCCAGAGAGCACTGGCAATCCCAGAAGGCAAGAGAGGAAGGGGACGGCCGCCCTTGACCTGGTGGACCAGTACAGCCAACCTAGTCAAGAAGTCCCAACTACCTTACCCGACAACCCAGGACAGATTGTCCTGGCGCAGAAGGATAAGGGGAGCCGACCCCACCTAAAGTGGGAACAGGCAAAGAAGAAGAAGAAAGTAGACTTTATTTTGAATGCAATAAAAGTATATTCATTCATCTTTACTTATCACTCAATGTTTACTTGACTTGATCTTTTGCGTATCAGTCTATATTGTATACAAGTCTTTGTACATTGAATTAATAGCTCTAAAGTATAGTAGGTATAAAATACGATACAATATTTAAGCCTACCCATTCCGTATACCTAATAGCCTAAAAGAGGATTAGGTCCTATTGAAACTATTTTCAGAACCAGTAGATCATAAGTAAAGTAGTCATCAAATTAGTTCCAAAGAGTTTATCTCCAAGAAGCTTTTAATTACATTCCTCTCACGCCTTACATACATACCGTAGTGCCAAGTAGGTTCCAGCTAGCCTGGTGCTAAGTGATCTCATTAGCATACATTCGCGAAGTTATCCCGAGCTGGATGTCTGAATACATGCACGAGTTAAGATCCTTATTGTCACCACAAGAAAGTCTTAATTCATTCGAAATTTCATGCAGTTAACGTTTTATTTAATTTTAATGAGGTTCTGCATTCGTGGAGTAGTAGATAGATAGATAGATAGATAGATATTCTTTATTGCACAAAAACAAAATACAAGCATGATACAAAAGCAACAGACAGTACAATAAGGCGGTCTTATCGCGTGTAGCGATTTCTTCCAGACAACCTTTGGGTAGAGGAAAGAAATATCGTATTCGTAATAAGGGAAGGCAGTGCAAAGTAGTTTAACAAATGAAATTGAGAATGGCATAAATATACATTATTTTAAATATGAATATTATTACATTACATAAATAATAATAAACAATACATACATACCCAATAATATATACATAGATAATTTATAACAAAATTCAATAAAATATTTCTTATAGATAGGGAAGAAGAGACAAGGCAAAAACAGTGTACCTATTTATAGAGATAGGAAGTGAGTTTTGACACGGGACTTGAATATAGGAAGGGATTGTGATTTCCTGATTGGAAGGGGTAAGGAGTTCCCAGAGACGAATGGATTGAACAGTAAAGGATTGTGAATAGGATTCTGAGGAATGAGGAGGGAAGCTAAGATGGAGTTTGCGGCATGACCGCATTTCTCGACCGTCGGCAGGTTGCAAGAATTGGAATCGCTCTTTGAGATAAGTTGTAGTAGTATGTAGATCAGCCTATAAACTGTCCTACTGCAAGGCAAAGATCTCTATCATAGTAATCGAGTCATCGCTACTATGATGGGATTATGCTTAATCACCAAGCTTGCCTAATGCGGATTGGTGATCACAAACACAGGACCCCAAGATCACGGCACGATTTATTTGTTTTGTAATTTAATAGTATGTATTGCTATTTATAGCTAGTATATATTTATTTCATATAATGTATGTATATACTATACTAGCGATAAGACCGCCTACATTGTTTTAGTATAATACCATAGACTAAGATCTGTAAATTGTGTGCAATAAAGTGTATCTATCTATCTTTCTTGTTTATAATTATTTCCCGATGCGTAAGTAAATAACGTTGATATATAATAGTGAAAAACAAATACGTCATCATTAGCAACCCACACTCGTCCACTGCTGGACATAGGTCTCCCCTAATGCACGCCACTGCTCCCGATTTTCGGCCACTCTCATCCAGCCCACACCAGCCAGCCTTCGAATGTCATCATCCCATCTTGTCGCAGGGCGTCCTATACTACGCTTACCGAATCGTGGTCTCCACTCAAGGACTTTACAGCTCCAACGTACAAATACGTAGTTGTTTTTAAAAATGTACAGCTTTATGAATTCACTGTAAATTCTAATGTTTTAAGGCCCATCTTCGATATTTTTCAATTCTTCTAACATGTTTTTAATTTTTGTTGCAGGTACTATACAGGCCGAATCCTAAAATTTCAAGATGTAGATATCCATGCGGCTGGTAGATAAACTAGTACATAATTTGCTTCTAAAGCCTACTCAATCTAAAAGCAAAAAGATATCGTTTACAGAAAAACAAAAAAAAAGGAAATGGGAAAGCTCCCTTAATCATGGACAATATTTACCTATTTGCCAACATTCTACGGCCTATTTATAAAGGAATCCGATACGGTGGAATGCTGTCCCTCCTTTCAATGTTCAGCGGTAAATCAATTTTCCCCGCGACTGCAAAGTGTGCTGTTCAATCTATTCGAAAAACGTTAACAGAATAGAATCTAGGAAGATCCCGCGAATAGTTCAAGGAGAAATCGAACGCTACCCCAAGATATTTGCGTCATTGCTTGTCAATTGCATTCATAAATCTAATTATGTTTTGAGTAGTGGCTCAACTCGAGTCAACTCCAGTCTATTCAATCGAGACATTTTACTATATAAGACTAGTGTATTTCGATAAGGAGCAAACAAAGGACAGCAGAAACAGGAACTAAGATCGATGAGTGTTGACAGAAAAGAGATAAAAACAAAGGAGTAGGAGAGTAGATCTCTTCATGATCACGAAGCGAAGGAATCATAAAAAACGTACGTCCGAGAGCACGTGGGCAGTCAATTGTTGAAATTAATCTAATATGATGATTTAAACGTTTCGGGGTTCCAAAAAAGTGCCGGCCGGGATTTTTTTATGGATATGTAGTACTAGCCATTTGGAGCCAATACAGCCAAGCCATAGTCATTATGGCACGGGAGTTATAGGATTCCTATGAGCCAAGATATTTTAAATTAGAAGATTCGAAATATTCTTACATTAGTTAATTTTTCAAAGAGCTGTACGGCGCTCATTATTTATCTGTATAACAAGTTAGAAAACCGTAATTTTTATACCTTTATTTTGATTTCATTTATTAAAGTGCGGATTTAAGAGAAAAAAGAGGGGTACAGATGTTAAAAGCTAGCAATTCATAGCGTCATGTTAATAACGCACGTATCAGTGTTATTTTCGATCGATCTTGTATGCTAATATTCTACTCGCATCTAGCTCCTGCCATCTTCCGCAGATCGTCGTTTCATCTAGCCTCAGGGCGTCCTACTACGTCACTACGTTTATCGAGACGCGGTCTCCAGAATAGACGTGTGTAACTCTTTACTGAAACTCAGACAAGTGATACACTGTTCCGAATCTCTAATGTTCGCTCCGAATGTATCATTCGACTCAAATGAATCTCGAATCCGAGTGAACCGAATAATCCGAATGAGCTCAATGATACTATGAGCCGAATGATCCGATTGAGCTGTTTGATCCGAGTGAGACGAATAATCCGAATGAGCGGCATGATCGGATGAGCCGAATGAGCTAAAATATCCGAGTGAGCCGAATGAGCGGAATGAATTACGGATCTATCTGAGAGTCCATGTTCCAAATGAAGCGTTTCACTGTTCCGCATCTTTGCACTGATCCAGATGCAAATGTTCCAATCTTTGAATGATATGTTTTGCTAGGTCTACTCCAGAAGTAAGGACTTCTGGAGTAGACCTAGCAAAAACATATCATTCAGCTGCAGTACTGATAAACACTGTAGTAAAGGTACTACAGTATTTATCAGTATTGCAGCTGATATGGCCAGCTCACTGCCATGCCACTTCAGCTTGCTAATCCGGTGAGCTATGTCAATGGGTTTAGTTTTCTACCAGTTCACCTCGTATTGGATTCGATCGCGAAGTGGAACGCCGAGTTTAACTATTTCTATAGCCCTCTGACTTGTAGACCATCTTATTCACTATATCGTTCAATATAGATAAAAAACTGTGCGAATTCTGGAAATCGTTGGAGAGCCATGCTATCATCAAATACCTATCACTCAAAAATATGTGTTGACGGGCCTGGGGCCTTAGCGCGTACCGGACGTTACGACCAAATCGGAGTTCCCTTTCACGTGCTCTGTGTTTCCCTTTGGATATGACATGTATATTTCATTACGGCTTTGGGAATGGACTGCCGTGTATTAGTCACATAGTAACATTCCTCACGATCTTACCGACGGCGGACCCGTTGATACCCAACGCGTCCACCCTTCGGCTCCATATGCTCATGACGAGTAGGACGGACTGGTAGGCTTTTGCCTTAAGGCACTGTCGGATGCAGGACGCAAATACAACTGAATTCTTCTTTCCACCTCGTCCTCAAAGTTGTTTTGACCTAACTGCAATGTCTGCCCCAGGTTGGTGGTAGAGGTGTAGAGTCACGAGTGCGCTGCCGGCCGTATCCTTAAAAAGATTCCAATAAATTGACCGACGCCCAGTTGGCTGACCTAGGTATTGCTGGAAGGACGTCGTCGAGACTGATCTGCTCGAGCTCCTGGTCAATAACTGGCAAGAAGTAGTGCAGGATTGACCGTAGTGGCTAACTCTTATTTCGGAGGCCAATCGCTATCTGGGTCGCTCGACTAGCGGAGTAATAAATTGACAACTTTCACCTTAACATCAGTAATTCGGGGGAAGGAAAATGGTTGGCGGTGCACTTGTGACTTCACTGGTTGGCTTGGCGGCTTCAATGGTTTGGCGGCAATTATTTACTAGCTAATCCATTGGATAAGCCGACTGCCACGCTTAGCAGCAGTTGCAGCTTACGAAAAGCTCTCGATATACACACTCAGATAACAAGAACTTTTTTACTGCCTCGGTGGTGCAGTGGTTTATGGGACATACTTTAAAGCGACGGGAGCACAAGAGGTCTCGGGTTCGATGATCGAATCGCCAGGTAGTGCTAAAAAATTGTACCTAAGAAAGAAGAACGATTGTTTCCGTAAGAAATTCTTAGTGCTAGCGCGGATTCTGGAGTTGTCGGTCTCGCACCCCCGTGCCTCTGAAAGCACGCTAAGCCGTTGGTCCTGCACCCACTCCCTCTTCGGTCGTGTCACGCTGGTGTCTCATCGGGTAAGGGAATAGAGAGTGTTTGTGTGTTTGCGCACATACTTGAGCACTATAATATAGCCTTTGTACGTGGCGGTTAGTTGCGATCGGCCGCCGTAGCCGTAATTGGTGGGAGAATACTATTAAGACGAGCTTTTCCTTAAGCTCTGTGACCTGGTTGATACCTAGGTCACAGAGCTTAAGCAGATCATAGAAAAGGCAACTAAAATTGCCCTCTCAACGATCCTCAATCAGATACAAAAATGAACCAAAAATCCGTTTTCCCAGCTTATTTATAAGGGCTCCAATCAAGTCCCTAAGCCTAAATAAAACCCTTTTCACCAATAGCGGCTAATAAACTGCCTAAGCGGGTTGCTCCCACCAACACACGCCTCTAATATTATTTCGCTTTGCAGAATAGATATTGAGGAATTCCTCGGGGAAACATAACGTTAGGGTGAAAGCGGGGAAAAATAACACTACAAAAGAACAGTAAAAACGAAACAGTTATTTTTTAAAGTGCTGCTCGTAAGGGTTATTTCATTTGTGTTCGTGAAGAGGTTTTAGTTTTTAACCGACTTCCAAACTCATAAAGTAAGTTTAAAAATAAAACCCGACTACTACTAAAAACACGCTCTAAAAAGTATTAAACAAGGAAATAAACTCCACTAAAATTATTATTACAAAATAGGTAATATTTACTAACTATTTTCTAAATAAACAACTTGCTTGTGTACGTAACACGTATTATATATTTTAATACGTAACACTGACACGTACGTTAAAGTGAGTTGAAAGGTATCTATTGTTTTTGCTAACCTGGAATCGATGACGAGAATCATTACAATGGATTAAACATAGGGTTGTTAATGAAGTGGATATAAGAAGTAGCGAAAGAGGAAATCTATAGTACAAAAGGGAGCGACTGAGGAGAAGAAAGGGAAAGAAAAAAGAAAGATTGTGATGAATTAGGCAAATTTCCAAATACACTTTATTTCGCGTTCTCGTCAAGTCGCGGCAATCGCTTACCATCAGGTGATCAGTCTGCTCTTTTGCTACCTATCACATAAAAAAAAGTCAAGTCTAAAAATTCTTAATTTGCATAGGCTTTGTACATAGCATTTACAATCGCAGATACACCTTATATAATTAATTTAAGACTATTTATAAGTATTTATGTATAATTTACATGTTATATATATGTTGATACTTAAAATATACTAGAAAAATAAATAAACATAATGCGATTTTACCACCGGCTCGGAAAGTTGTTTCTGGTCGAGTGGATCCGGCAAGAAACTCGCCAATTACTCTTTATAATCGCCACTTTCATACATATTTGTTTTTGTTGTCGTTTTAGTCTAATCTAAATTCCCCTAGTAATTTATGGAGAAGCGCAAGCTGAAGAGAATTTTTTAATTTTCATTCATTCCCATCACGCCTACTAAATATCCTGGAACAAATTGCCTAATGACACCCTAACAGAACACAGTGTGATACAGCAAGCGCGTGCGAGTTTCGGAGGGAATTTATGATACCTTCTCCTCGCCTGCGTATACCCAGTTCTTAGTTCACGCATACTTTGCGTCAAGAGTGACACATTGCGTGGCACTCTCGCCTCCCTTTCTCGCATCATCGGAATTTTTATTACAGTCGCGAAAAGGGTTAGTCGTTCGGCCGTGCTTATCTGGGGGGAGTGAAATTGGGACTTCTTGTTGAAATGATAGTAAATTTTGACCTTGCGTTCGTATGTTCAATCTTCGATTCGTTTAGCGATTTCGTTCGATTGCCAGTTTAGCACACAAATACCGCGGGTTTCGATGTTTGCATCAACCAACATAAATTGTATATTGTCTATTCATGTAGCATATATTTTTTCTGTTCTTTAATATTCCTTGATATTTTCATGTTTTGTTGTTTTTGGTTTCCATGGTACTTTCCAAAGGAAACCTCAGTTATCTAGTTAGTCAGTATGTACTATGTGATCAGTAGATAAATATTATTACGTCTCAATTTATTATTTATTTGGATAAATAGATTCTTTATTGCACAACATCACGATACAGGTTACATGGTTATTTATTAAGTCTGGATTTTTGTGGCGCATTCGTTTTGGACTGGACTAGATTAAGGTGAAGGGTATACCCCACTAGCGATGCTAATTGATTTTAATTGTTAGCTACTAAACCAGATCTATTTTAAACAATTTCGGAGCTTCAGTCTCTCGGTAAACACATATACTATTTATTTAATACTTAAAGTTAGCTATTTGATCTGGCATTGCACTCGAATTTTGGATTACCGCCAAAAGCGGGCACTTCTGGCGTTAATCATTTTTTTAATACAGAAACAGACCCAACATTTGAGCATAGTTATTAAAAAAATAGTAAAAGTGTTTGCCGAGAGATTGAAACTCCGAAATAATTTAAAATAGATCTGTTTTGGTTGCTAACAATTAAAATCAATTGGCGTCGCTAGTGTGCCCTACCCGTCGCCATAAACTAAGCTGGACCAGCCACACAGTCAGTCCTGTTTAGACTGGTCTCGATCTGATTGGATTAGACAGAAGTGAACTAGTCTCAACTGGATTTCGCCTCCCAACCAGTAATTGGTTTAGGTACCTATTTATATCAGATCGGACCAAAACCTTTATTCCCTTCATTATACTCTTACTAATCTATGGAGATAAAATTCGCTAGAAAATAGGTAAGTACTTATCTAATCTAAGAAACTGTAAACGTTTCTCTGAAAACCTTAAATCGAATCGTGACCATTCATTTTGTATTCAATTCTCGCCCCTCAATGTTAATCATTTGATTCTCGCACCATGTTTTCTAATAGGGTAGATTCATTTAGGGTATCTTTAAATTTGTTCTGGTATCTATCTCAGCCTCAATTCGACCAATCTTTTTCCATGTTTTTTTAATCTATGGTATATCGTCAGATTTGTTTGGAATGATAGCGCTATCGAGAATATTATCGGAATAAGGTTGTTCGAATCCGCCGTTAGAACTTCTTTCTTTATGTGTGATAGCTGACAAGCAGACAGATCACCTGATTATAAGTAATTGCGTGGCAGTGGTCCATTTCTACCCAACATCTGTGAAGACTTTTCCTCCCTTTGCGTCCTCAATTGGGCGCCTCACTCGCTCGGCGAAACAGAGCTGGCGCTCCTTCACACCGATTATCTGTAAGGCCCTCTGGTACCACTCCGATTAAGCGGGCTCATTCATGCCGAAGCGTAGCTCTCCCACATTTTAGTCAAATTGTGAGAACGAATTATGGTTTTGAAAATTTTCTTGCGATACATTAATGTTAATAATAATATTACCCAATATCACATACATTAACCGTGGGAGGCCACGCTTCCGCATGAATGGGCCGGCTCGGAGTGATACCACGGCCTCAAAGAAAACCAGCGTGAAGTAGCATTGTGCTGTGTTACTCATTTCTGCAGCTTTAATCAAGTTATGGCATCCAAATGTACAAAATATAAATTTATCCGTCCATGATATCCCTATAGCTTTCCACCGCCATATTCTGAAGAAATTCCTTTAAGATCTATTAAAATCAACTCACCATTCATCTATCCTCAATTGAATGAAAGAATTTCTTAAGATTTTTCTTATAATACTTACTAATGAATGACAGCGGAAGTATAAAAGACGGAAATCCGCCCTACACGGTAGAAGCCTACCAATCCAGTAGAGATACTTTTTATTAGCTGTCAAGTAAAGCTCTTAGAATTTGTTAGAAAAATATAATCCTGATATTTAAAGGAATGTTTTTTTAATTACGTATGTGCTTACTTAAAAAACTGGCCAAGTGCGAGTCGGACTCGCCCATGATGGGTTCCGTAGCAGCAAGTAAGATGTATGGAAGGTAAACACGCGGTTTACGGTTTAAAACGTAAGTATAAAAAAAAAACTACTTACTTGATCTAGTCCAAACCAATTTTCGTTGTTAGTTTTCATAATTATGTACATAATATATTTTTTTTAGTTTTATAATTCATTTATTGTAGAATATAGAGGGGGGGAAACACAATTTACCACTTTGGGAGCGTCTATTGCGAAAAGTATTGTGTTTAGATAAAAATTATGTTAAAAACCTCAACATCATTTTTAAAGACCTATCCACAAATATCCTACACGTATAGGTTTAATGAAAAATATTTTTTTGAGTTTCAGTTTCAAGTATGGAGACCTCCCATTTTTTTATTTTTTCCAATTTTTGTGTAAAAATCGTAATGCAGTTAACAAAATACATCTATTTACCAAGTTTCAATAGTATAGTTCTTATAGTTTCGGAGAAAAGTGGCTGTGACATACGGACAGACGGACAGACGGACAGACATGACGAATCTATAAGGGTTTCGTTTTTTGCCATTTGGCTATGGAACCCAAAAAAACAAGCCTTGATGAGGATCTAGGCCGGCAGGTATACACAATAAAAACAGATGGAGTATTAAAATGTTGCTTGGAAGCAACATTCGATATATGGAGGCGAGGCGGCCATTATAACTTACCAATAGGTGTATCTAGGACAAACGCTCCAATTAAGCAGAAACAACTTAGAGAGAGAAGCCAATAGAAGAATTCAGCTAGGCTGGGCAGCATTTGGTAAACTTCGTCAAGTCTTCTCGTCACCTATCCCTCAAAGTCTTAAGTCGAAAGTCTTCGACCAGTGCGTCCTTCCGGTCATGACTTACAGTGCCGAGACGTGGACACTCACGGCTGGACTAGTCCACCAGTTCAAAGTCGCTCAAAGAGCTGTGGAAAGGGCTATGCTCGGAGTATCTCTGAAGGACCGCATCAGAAATGATGTAATCCGACAGAGAACCAGAGTCACCGACATAGCCCACCGAATTAGCAAACTGAAGTGGCAGTAGGCTGGTCATATTAGCCGCAGAACTGACAGCCGTTGGAGCCGTAAAGTCCTTGAGTGTAGACCGCGACTCGGTAAGCGTAGTGTAGGACGATCTGCGACAAGATGGGATGATGACATTCGAAGGCTGGCTGTTGTGGGCTGGATGAGAGTGGCCGAAAATCGGGAGCAGTGGCGTGCATTAGGGAAGACCTATGTCCAGCAGTTTACGAGTGTGGGTTGCTGATGATGATGATGATTAATAGGTGTTCCGTCTGCTCATATACCACCTAAATTACAAAAAAACGATTGATAAAGTATATACGTTTGGTTTTAGGAACATGCACATTTTAGCGTAACATGCACTTACTTAAGTTATACCAAGCATTTTTATTACACGTGATAGGTGGCAGACGAGCAGACGGATCACCTGATGGTAAGCGATTGCCGCCGCCCATGGACATTCACGACATCAGTGGAGTCACAAATGCGCTGCTAACCTTTAAGCCCCCCTTTCCCCCGGATTGGGTCTCCGGTACTCCGGTACCCGGAAAAGGCCGGATAGTTGACTATGAATTCAATTGCTTTGAATAACATAAATTGTGTTTGGAATTATAAAAAAAATTAAGTTCTTGACTGGCGAGTACATGCTCGCTGGGAGTTGGATGCAAAAGAGTTCCTTATATACAACCATAGGTACTGAGATACAGGCATTAGTCGGCTAGCCAGTGCTAGGCGCCATCTGGAGGAAAAAGACCCAATACTCATCGGATATGTAGTAGTAGGCCACCTTCGCGAATCAGACACGAAGACGATTAAATAGAATATCAGAAATATTTTTATTTGCTATATGTAGATTTATTTCCCACACTTAATTTTTTAAAACTGCTAATGTTGGCAGGTGGCTTGAGGTAATTTTTTTGAAAACATGCTTGCTTTAAAAATTTAAATTTAAAAAATTTGATTTAATCCAAGGTGAGCAAACTAAGATTTAGGTAACGTAGGTTTGCCGTGTGGCAGAGTAGAATAGGCCACCCTCACTCTTACCGAGGTGTCGTAAAAGGCGACTAAGGTAATGCTGCTGGCATGATCATCAGCACCCAGAGAACGAAAACTCTGCATTTATATCTAAACCCTCGCCAACCCCTCTGCCAAGCGTGGTGAGTATGGCAATTACCCCTCATGTGATTGAGGGAGGCCCGTGCCCCAGCAGTGGGGACTTAAATGGGCTGACGATGTAGAGCAAACTACACATATCTTTCTAATATAGTGATGACGACCCGTTTGGAACAGTGGTTCGATTCCCGCACAGCACAAACATTTGTGTGCATTAACATGATTGTTTGTATTGGGTATTTTCTATGTATTATAAATGTGTATTTACAAAAGAAAAGTATTAAATGTATATATTTATGATTACGCTGTTGTTTCTGATATCCGTAACACAGGTGCTTAAGCTACCTATCTCGGAGTCAGATCATTGTAGTGATGATGTGAAATATTTATTATTTATTTATAGTGCCAGTGCAGTTTCTAATGCAGTTCCGATATAGTACCTTAACTAAATATTGAGATACAGGTCACAAACTACCTCAATCCAAACAATCTTCTGCCTCACTTGCATTTTATTATGAGATAAATTTACATTAACATTGTAAAGTGTGTAAAATCATAGTGTAACGATTAACCAGTAGCTAAACTCGCGGCGTAGCTTGTCATCTTTCTCAGCGGACTGTAAACCTACTGCTGTGTATTGATCCTAGGTTCGATTCCTGGCGTTCGGGTAAAGTGTGTAGCTATTTGTTTTTTTTACGCCAGAGGCGAGAAAAGAGCAAGCAACTCACCTTATTATTATATCACCTGATGGAAAGCAATCATCACCGCCCATAAACATTCGCGAAATCCGAATTTTGTTATACATATCATCATTATCATCATCAGCCCATTTAAGTCCCCACTGCTGGGGCACGGGCCTCTCTCAATCACATGAGGGGTAATTGCCATACTCACCACGCTTGGCAGACGGGTTGGCGAGGGTTTTGATATAAATGCAGAGTTTTCCTTCTCTGGGGGCTGATGATCGACCACCTCGGTAAGAGTGAGGGTGGCCTATTCTACTCTGCCGGGGACCACACGGCGTATTACGAATACGATAGACAATTGTCGGACCGCTCGGTCGGTTGTTCTGGTTAGTTTATTATCTACATATTTTATTACGGTTACCTACCTATTCTATTTATAGGTATTATTCATATTTAGAATGTAGGTCAAAAGTTATACATATTAATAATATAATATATAATTCTCACAACATCTCATACGTTGACCTGATTCCATACTAAGTAGCTTGAGCACTTGTGTTACAGATATCAGACAACAGAGGAACACAAATATATACTTAAATACATATATTACACCCAGACACTGAACAAACACAAGTGTTCATCGCACGAATGTTTGTCCAGGGTGGGGATCGAACCCACGACCTTTGGCGTAAGAGGCAGGGTCACTACCAATTGCGCCATCTGGTCGGTCGATATGATATGACATCTTACAACTTGTGTCCTAAAATTAAAAATATTTGTTTTTACTAATAATCTCGTTTTAATTTTACGCATTCTTCCTTTTTGTTTTTAAAAGATGTACATTTGCAGACAAGTCATAGGTTCATGCAAATTTCAGTTGGGTCCAATTCCGAGGCATCACCTTACTTTACTAGGCTATTCGGGTTTTAACAAAGATATACAGACTGAACTGACTGACTAGAATCATTACACTATGGTTTTATTATAATACAAATCCACATTAACACTCAGTGTGTACTGGCCCGTAGCCAAAGTGGATCAATTCTGTTTACCTTTCGTGTTTACTTGCTGAATGGAATCGTAGAGATAAGTAGCACGTGGTCGAGGGTATGGCACGTAACAGTCATGTTCTCTAAACACGAGCACTGAAGTAAGGCCATGTCTTCGTCAATGTCGTCACACTCTTGGCAGATGCGTTTCAAAGTAGATCAAGGCCAGCATCACGAGGGCGCTCGGAACTTGAAAGCTCAAAATGATGTAATCGACAGAAACAGAGTCACCAGACTAGCACCGAATTAGAAACTGAAAGTGTGCAGTTAGGCCTGGTCTATTAGCCGCAGAAACTGAAGCCGTTGGAGCGTAAAGTCCTGAGTGGAGACCGCGACTCGGTAAGCGTAGTGTAGGACGATCTGCGACAAGATGGGATGATGACATTCGAAGGCTGGCTGTTGTGGGCTGGATGAGAGTGGCCGAAAATCGGGAGCAGTGGCGTGCATTAGGGAAGACCTATGTCCAGCAGTTTACGAGTGTGGGTTGCTGATGATGATGATGATTAATAGGTGTTCCGTCTGCTCATATACCACCTAAATTACAAAAAAACGATTGATAAAGTATATACGTTTGGTTTTAGGAACATGCACATTTTAGCGTAACATGCACTTACTTAAGTTATACCAGCATTTTTATTACACGTGATAGGTGGCAGACGAGCAGACGGATCACCTGATGGTAAGCGATTGCCGCCGCCCATGGACATTCACGACATCAGTGGAGTCACAAATGCGCTGCTAACCTTTAAGCCCCCCTTTCCCCCGGATTGGGTCTCCGGTACTCCAGTACCCGGAAAAGGCCGGATAGTTGACTATGAATTCAATTGCTTTGAATAACATAAATTGTGTTTGGAATTATAAAAAAAATTAAGTTCTTGACTGGCGAGTACATGCTCGCTGGGAGTTGGATGCAAAAGAGTTCCTTATATACAACCATAGGTACTGAGATACAGGCATTAGTCGGCTAGCCAGTGCTAGGCGCCATCTGGAGGAAAAAGACCCAACACTCATCGGATATGTAGTAGTAGGCCACCTTCGCGAATCAGACACGAAGACGATTAAATAGAATATCAGAAATATTTTTATTTGCTATATGTAGATTTATTTCCCACACTTAATTTTTTAAAACTGCTAATGTTGGCAGGTGGCTTGAGGTAATTTTTTTGAAAACATGCTTGCTTTAAAAATTTAAATTTAAAAAATTTGATTTAATCCAAGGTGAGCAAACTAAGATTTAGGTAACGTAGGTTTGCCGTGTGGCAGAGTAGAACCCTCACTCTTACCGAGGTGTCGTAAAAGGCGACTAAGGTAATGCTGCTGGCATGATCATCAGCACCCAGAGAACGAAAACTCTGCATTTATATCTAAACCCTCGCCAACCCCTCTGCCAAGCGTGGTGAGTATGGCAATTACCCCTCATGTGATTGAGGGAGGCCCGTGCCCCAGCAGTGGGGACTTAAATGGGCTGACGATGTAGAGCAAACTACACATATCTTTCTAATATAGTGATGACGACCCGTTTGGAACAGTGGTTCGATTCCCGCACAGCACAAACATTTGTGTGCATTAACATGACTTGTTTGTATTGGGTATTTTCTATGTATTATAAATGTGTATTTACAAAAGAAAAGTATTAAATGTATATATTTATGATTACGCTGTTGTTTCTGATATCCGTAACACAGGTGCTTAAGCTACCTATCTCGGAGTCAGATCATTGTAGTGATGATGTGAAATATTTTATTTATTTATAGTGCCAGTGCAGTTTCTAATGCAGTTCCGATATAGTACCTTAACTAAATATTGAGATACAGGTCACAAACTACCTCAATCCAAACAATCTACTGCCTCACTTGCATTTTATTATGAGATAAATTTACATTAACATTGTAAAGTGTGTAAAATCATAGTGTAACGATAACCAGTAGCTAAACTCGCGGCGTAGCTTGTCATCTTTCTCAGGAAACTGGTGTACTAACATCTTCTCCAGCGAACTTTAAACCCTACTGCTGTGTATTGATCCTAGGTCGATTCCTGGCGTTCGGGTAAAGTGTGTAGCTATTGTTTTTTTACGCAGAGGCGAGAAAAGAGCAAGCGACTCACTTTATTATTATATCACCTGATGAGAAGCAATCATCACCGCCCATAAACATTCGCGAAATCCGAATTTTGTTAAATATATCATCATCTTCATCATCAGCCCATTTAAGTCCCCACTGCTGGGGCACGGGCCTCTCTCAATCACATGAGGGGTAATTGCCATACTCACCACGCTTGGCAGACAGGTTGGCGAGGGTTTTGATATAAATGCAAAGTTTTCCTTCTCTGGGGGCTGATGATCGACACCTCGGTAAGAGTGAGGGTGGCCTATTCTACTCTGCCGGGGACCACACGGCGTATTACGAATACGATAGACAATTGTCGGACCGCTCGGTCGGTTGTTCTGGTTAGTTTATTATCTACATATTTTATTACGGTTACCTACCTATTCTATTTATAGGTATTATTCATATTTAGAATGTAGGTCAAAAGTTATACATATTAATAATATAATATATAATTCTCACAACATCTCATACGTTGACCTGATTCCATACTAAGTAGCTTGAGCACTTGTGTTACAGATATCAGACAACAGAGGAACACAAATATATACTTAAATACATATATTACACCCAGACACTGAACAAACACAAGTGTTCATCGCACGAATGTTTGTCCAGGGTGGGGATCGAACCCACGACCTTTGGCGTAAGAGGCAGGGTCACTACCAATTGCGCCATCTGGTCGGTCGATATGATATGACATCTTACAACTTGTGTCCTAAAATTAAAAATATTTGTTTTTACTAATAATCTCGTTTTAATTTTACGCATTCTTCCTTTTTGTTTTTAAAAGATGTACATTTGCAGACAAGTCATAGGTTCATGCAAATTTTCAGTTGGGTCCAATTCCGAGGCATCACCTTACTTTACTAGGCTATTCGGGTTTTAACAAAGATATACAGACTGAACTGACTGACTAGAATCATTACACTATGGTTTTATTATAATACAAATCCACATTAACACTCAGTGTGTACTGGCCCGTAGCCAAAGTGGATCAATTCTGTTTACCTTTCGTGTTTACTTGCTGAATGGAATCGTAGAGATAAGTAGCACGTGGTCGAGGGTATGGCACGTAACAGTCATGTTCTCTAAACACGAGCACTGAAGTAAGGCCATGTCTTCGTCAATGTCGTCACACTCTTGGCAGATTGCTGTTTCAGATAAAGTAGATCAAGGCCAGGCATCACTGGCGCACAGAACCGGTTTTCAAGCTCAAACTTTTTAGGTAACTATCAGTCTTGAAAATAATATCCAATACTTATACTTGAGGATATCATCTTGAAAATGTGCTAATTTGTTAGAGTCCTCGCCACGAAAGAAGTCCAACGTAAAAACAAATTTAAATGTTTATTTCCTTGTATCTATAGATATAGTGGAAACCGCGACTCGGTAAGCGTAGTGTAGGACGCCCTGCGACAAGATATGATGATGACATTTGAAGGCTGACTGGTGTCGGCTGGATAAGAGTGGGGAAATCGGGAGCAGTGGCGTGCATTAGGGGAGACCTATGTCCAGCAGTGGACGAGTGTGGATTGCTGATGATGATGATGATGATAGATATAAAGCTCGAATTTGAATGTTGATGGCGACTGAAGCGTTTTACGGGACTTTTTTGGTGGCGTGGACTCTATATACATGTTAGGATTTACTTTACTCGATCAAAAAATAGCCCAAAAAGAGCTCGTGTAAAAGTCTAAAACGAATTTATTGGTACTATTATAAGTAATGTTCCATATTATTTTTTTATAAATAAAAATGTATCCTTAAATTTTACAAATAACCTGTCAAAGTGTATTCCTTAATTATAAAAACAATTGAAATGTTAAGAGTGTAAATATTTAGACCCTTGTGGCGTTTCAACAGTTGCCGTGTTCTGCTCTCACAAGACCAATGAGACCGAGGCAATTTTCTGTGTTGATGCCTGGCCTTAAGGAGCACCCTCAAGCACACGACGGATAAATCCGTGATCGACTTTTTGTAAGAGTATGATAGAACATACTGATTTCAATTGGCGGACACACACGTCCTACAAAAACCGGCACTAAATGCGTTGTTCGTCTTTCGTGCATACACGGCTTTATTTATGTTAAGGCTTATTGACCGGAACTAACAGCTTTTCGTAATATTGGTTGGATCTTAAGCATTAGGGAATCCTTAATGGGCAATTGAGGATTACACCAAATTGGGCATTTCGTAATTTTATGGTCTGCTGACTACCAAAAAGGGCGTAATTAATCTATGACTAACAGTAGGTATAGAATGGTTTTCTTTCTACCTTACTATCTTTGTATTCTCTCTCTCTCTCTCTCTTCAGTCGGTTCCATCACTGTTGAGAATCGTGACTCCTTCAGACTCTGTCAACCAGCTGTCACTCCGGTTGGTTGAATGGGCAGGCCTATTTGCCATGCTGAAGTTTGGCTCTACGACAATTAGATCCTAGAGTAAGAGAATGAACGTTCTGAGATTGTGTATTATAAGTATGTTTAAACAAAAGAAAAGTATTAAATGTATATATTTCATATCCCACTGTTTATTATGATATTTGTAAACACAGGTGCTTGGGATACCTATATTGGAGTCAGATCAATGTATATGATGTTATGAAATCTTTATTTATTTATTATAACCTGTAGTCAAACATCGAAATATTGGAGTTTTTAGTCATTTCATAGTCATCATCATCATCATTTCAGTCAATAGACATAGGCCTCCCCCAATGTTCTCCACACAGATCGGTCCTGTGCCGCCCGCATCCAATGGATTCCCGTAACCTTCACCAGATGGTCGGTGCACCTTGTGGGGGGCGCCACGACTGCGACTTCCTGTACGTGGCCTCCACTCGAGGAGCTTTCCGCCCCAACCGCCGTCGGTTCTCCTCGCTATGTGCCCTGCCCATTGTCACTTGAGGCATGCAATCCTTTGGGCTATGTCTGTGACCTTAGTTCTCCTGCGGATCTCATCATTTCTGATACGATCACGCAAAGAGATTCTCCTCGCTATGTGCCCTGCCCATTGCCACTTGAGGCATGCAATCCTTTGGGCTATGTCTGTGACCTTAGTTTTCCTGCGGATCTCATCATTTCTGATACGATCACGCAAAGAGATTCCGAGCATAGCCAATTTCTCAAGTCAAAAATAAGTTTTTCAAAATTCCCCTCACACCGACAAATCTCACACTTCGACCTGACATTATAGTAAACCTTAAAACTTCTGTTATAAGTATCTCAAGGTAATAAAAACATGTACAAACAAAATTAATAAATATCAGTACATAGTGGAAATCAAACCAACGACACTCGGTGTAAAATATATTCACTGGTCACTATATACACACACACAAATAATTATTGCAAATTTTTATCCGTGGACAAATCTATGGTATAACATCAGATTTGTATAAGCGCTATACTAATCGTTCATTCATAGATTTAGTATCGGCTTAAGATTGGTCCGATCGGTCCTAAGATAAACTAGTATCCCGGGAAGAAACTGCATATCAAGCTTCGACTATAACATAAACACTGAATTTAACGACCATTAAGGCACGCCTAACTAAACCGTGACTAAATCAAAGTGAAGTAATATTTAGCCGGTATAGATAGTTCACATTCGGAAGCGACAATCCTGTTGACTTGATAGTATTGGTCCTATCTATAGCTGCGAACCAGAAAATACCATCGATGGTTTTGTTGTTAGGCCAAGCGCTCCAACTATATTTTTTTCTGCTAGATGAGTAGTGGAAATCCCTCACCTTATCTTTAAGGGTTAGGTGAGGGATTTCCACCGCCCATGGACACCAGCCCTTCTTTTCAGTTATTGAGTTTGTGTCAGGCGGCTCCGCTCTTTGGTCTCTTTGTTTACTTATACTTACTATACTCCCCACAATAAAGTAAAATAGATTGGCGTAGAAACAATTTCGGGGTTACAAACTCTCGGCAAACACCCATACTATTTATTTGATATTTATAGTTAACTGTTTGGTCTTCTTTTGCATTTTAATTTGGTTTAGCTACAAAAGTGGCCGCTTTTGGCTCGAATAAATTTTTCGCGTACAAAACGAACCAAACATTTGTGTATGGTTATTTAATAAATAGTATAAGTGTTTGCCGAGAGGTTCCATCCTCGAAATTATTTAAAATAGATCCGGTTTAATAGCTAAAAATTAAAATCGATTGGCGTCGCTAGTGTGCCCTACCCGTCACCTTAAGCTTTTACATATGTAAACCCCTTGAAAGCTAGAGACGCTTAGCCTTTACCGATTGCGTTGTGGCCTAAATTGGCCGAGATTCGAAACCGCAACTACGATTAATCAAAGGCATTCTAAAATGTGTGTGACCACTGGCCGAGATGAGGAGCCAAAATATTCTTTATTTACAGTGGTAAATGAAGTGGTGATATGAAGTATCATATCAAAACATTGTTTATTTACAGTGGTAAATGAAATGGTGATATGAAGTATCATATCAAAATATTGTTTATTTACAGTGGTAAATGAAGTGGTGATATGAAGTATCATATCAAAATATTGTCTATTTACAGTGGTAAATGAAGTATCATATCATAATATTTGACTGACCGGATGGCGCAATTGGTAGTGACCCTGCCTCTTACGCCAAAGGTCGTGGGTTCGATCCCCACCCTGGACAAACATTTGTGCGATAAACACTTGTGTTTGTTCGGTGTCTGGGTGTAATATATGTATTTAAGTATATATTTGTGTTCCTCTGTAACACAAGTGCTTAAGCTACTTAGTACGGAATCAGGTCAACGTATGAGATGTTGTGAGAATTAGAATAAAGAAAAAAAAACAAAATAATAAGTACGCTGGCTTCCCGCTTGCAACGTCTCGATTTTTCAAGTTTTTATAAAGATTCTTCTTACGGAATTCTCAGCAAGCGATTTATATAATTATATTGTCATAATATCTCGAAGCTATGGTGTAGGAATAAATAAAATATTTAATATTACCTAATAATGTTTATTAGAGAGTTTCCGTAAGAATATTATAAAATTTTCCTCCTACGCAGAATTAAGCGATGGTTGGCATATTAAGGGAGTATTACTAAAGTATAACGAGAGCTTTCCTTAAGCTGTTGTTACCCTGTGGTATTACAATTTAATAGACTTAATTAACTACTGGTTACACCAATAGGAATGATACCAGAGCCGTGGGTATTAGTGCAAGATACGGTATTATATCGCTTTGATTGTAGTATCTATCTTTAATATAATATAGCTAAAAGACCACTGACTGACTCTAAGTAGTATACGTTCCACGGAGAGTGCTCTTAAGAGCTGTTTAATATCATACCAGGGTCACCATACTGTAGGTAAAACCTAGCTTTTTGTCTAATCAGACACTGGCAATATTTTGACACTGATTTAAATTTAATGTATGTACTTTGTTTATAACAATATATCATGTTTGACTGTCTCCATGTAACCAAGATACCATGTATACTAAAACCTATAAAATACAACTAAATATTTGGATACTCTAGCGGCTATTATTCCGGCTTTTTTCCACTGCGTCCTTCCTCTGCATCAGAACATACAAACTAATACCAGCTCCACCCACACTATCAGTAAACAATCCCTTCCAGAACGCTTCGTTTTCAGCGCTCATTTTTCCCACGCTCGTGCAAACTCTGGAATGAGCTTCCAGCCGCAGTGTTCCCTAATCGCTATGACATTTCCTTTTTTAAACAAGGTTTGAAAAGAGTTCTTCTTTTAAAATTAAGCAGTGGCATGACTATGCTCCGGCATAGTTGATGTCTATGAGCGGCGGTTACCATTAACCATCATATGGGCAGCAGGATCGTCTGCCAATTTTTTCGCAATAAAAAAATATGTAAGAGTAGATAAATGTACGTAACAGCCGCTGTATGTATAAGTAATAGCTTAATATTCCATAATCGATTCCTAATCACTTTAGAAAATGAACTTTTCTATGTCGCTCGGTGTAGGTGACACCGCCGGCTTTCGTCATCTAGTAGGTACCTACCTATATAAGTAATACGGGGGAATGTCTTAGATGGTCAGTGTTGTTGGTGAATTCATGTGTTTATTTACACTCATGTCATAATCTTTAAATTAAGATATCAAAAGTAAACATATTGACAGACTGTATAATATTGATAGCTTTAAAGAAAATTAAAAAGTTAGTTTTTGTACTTTATGGAGTAGCTGTCACTTTATGCAATGAGCAGTTTTCCAGTAGGTATTTTCGGGTGGTTTCTAAAAGAAATACCAGATGACGCTACTCTCACTATCAATTAGAGTTTATTTTTTGGCTATAATAGGAAATATTTGATAAGCCAACCATCATCATGATATTTACTGTCCAGCCATCATCATCATCATCAGCCCATTTAAGTCCCCACTGTTGGGGCACAGGCCTCCCTCAATCACATGAGGGGTAATTGCCATACTCGCCACGCTTGGCAGACGGGTTGGCGAGGGCTGTCCAGCCATATTTAATTTTATTTTACCCATAAGAAAATATAGATGAAAAGAAAACAAGTAAAATATGTATAAACGTTCGTTTTGCATCACTCTCTGCAAGTGATTTTAAAAAATGTACATTGCGCTCATAAAATACATACATGTTAACTACGAAGTATTAATATATTTAATGTAATAAGTAAACCTAAAACAATTTTCCCTTAAATTAGGGAGCATATACCTGTGGTATATGCTCCCTAACATTTACAGGGACTGATTGCGCCATCTAGCGAAACACTTGGAAATATATAAATACCTACTGGAAAACTGCTCATTGTCAAATTTCTAAAATGATAATTATTGTGAAGATTGGCAGTCTCTGATTTTTAATTATGTATCCTTGCTATTTTTTTTTGTCTGTTTTTGTTTAAGTAATTTCAGTGCTAGTAATTTCATGTCAGTACAGGCGGAGTAGTAATATTAAAATAAATATTTCACGACATCACATGCACTGATCTGACTCCGAGATATAGCTCAAGCATGTGTTACGGCTATCAGAGTCAACAGAGATACTACGAATATATACCTACATCATAATACTTTTCTTTTAAGTCTAATAAAACGCCCTGTTAGCCTAGTGGTTTAACTACCGGGCCGTGATCTCAGGGTCCTGGGTTCGATTCCACGGTCGTGCAAAAACCATATTTCGAATTTTTCGAACATAGCTCGGGTTTGTGATCACCAATCCGCATTTGGCAAGCCTGGTGATTAAGCCTAGTCCCATCATAGTAGCGATGGAGGCCTTTGCTCTGCAGTGGGACAGTATTGGACTGATACTACTTTTCTACTACTACTAGGTACATATTTTCTTTTGTAAAGACATACTTATAATACATAGAAAATACCTAGACCAATACATACATACATATATTTTTTATGCACACAAATGTTTGTACTGTGCGGGGATCGACCCCGCAACTCATGGACCAAAGGCAGCATTCATTACCACTGTTTCAAACGAGTCGTTAAATTAGTAGATTAATGTTAAATTACTATTTATCGCGTAATTTGTTAACTAAAATAAGAAGAGCTACACTTTGTTCATTATATACCTGACGACCAGTTTGGAACAGTGGTAGTGAACGCTGCCTCTGGTGCAAGGGTTGCGTGTTCGATTCCCGCACAGCACAAACATTTGTGTGCATGAACATATCTGTTTGTATTGGTCGGGGCGTTATCTATGTATTATAAGTATTTATTTACAAAAGAAAAGTATTATATGTATATATTTGTGATCCCACTGTGATTCTGATATCCGTAACACAGGTGCTTGAGCTACCTATCTCGGAGTCAGATCAATGTATGTGATGTTGTGAAATTTTTTTTATTATATTATTATTAATAGAGCCTAACGGTTTTTTACGAGATGGCAGAAGTGTTTATTGTTAGCGAGTGATAAATTATAATTTTAAGGGTTTTGTTAGAAAAAGTTATTCCATTATTGGCTGTATGTTTAGAGTACTTATAAGCTCCGTGTACTGTTTTTTAAGAGCTGTGGATTTTGTGTTTCAATAAAATTAAATAAAAATAAGTTAATAAAATATTAGGACTAAGTTATCGTTTTTTATACTTACTGCCAAAAAAGTCAGGATGGTTAAGGAATGGAGCTCCCTGCCGAGGTCTGTCTTTCCTGACCACTTTAATCTGGACATCTTTACGGCAAGAGTAATCTTTTAACGCAAACGCGTATCATCCTCATCGTCGAAGTGGTCAAGCGTTAGCCTATTGACCAAAAAAAAAGTTAGACATCCCATAAAACACCTACGATAACTGTGTCTCATACAATTAGTCGACTTTACGCCATTTTGTTATGTAATTAATTTATTAGAGAATGGCAAACCGAACTCCACGCAACTGGAGCTGCAGACGTCGACTAGTCTTTTGATAAGAGGCTGCCCCATTGTGTGCCCGACCAGATCTTCCTACCTCAGCGTTAACATAAAGAGTACATTATACAGCCACTAGCTTATAGCAGCCAATATTATCACCATGCTAATGATCTTACCTATAACCTAATTGCACTTTAAGGTACCCACTACATCGCAGTAAATTAAAAATACAAACCGAAACGGCTTTCCCCCATTCCTACCACTCCGAAATCCATTACGTTTATCGGTGAAAGTGTGTCTCGAATCCATTATGCCGTCACATTCCACACGAAACACGTCCTTTAAATAATCATGATAAAAACAATATTGGCATGAGGGGAAAATCAGTTAAGGTCCCGTGGGGGTGGTCGTTCGAGCAATCTGTAAACAGAAAACGGTGACTTGAGATTTCGCTCGCAGACGCCATTACTGATTCGTTTTTTGAGTTAATAAGTGTCGGCTATCATTAACTCTCCTCAATAATTAGATATCCAATTCTGCTCATGCAGGTGTATTATAAATAAAACGAATCATTTCATACTCACTTTTCACTTATATTCACACGTAACACAACTTACACTTTTCTCGAAAATAACGGTACCGCTGTCAAAAACCATCTGCCACTGTTCGGTCGACTACGCGCCAACCTCCAAAAGTACCGCGTAGTCAACCGAGCAACTTTATTTTTTAAAAATTAAAAGCCGTAAAGTAAATATAATATTCACATAACATTACGTATCGATTTATATTAATCTAATAATAATTAGTAGAAAACAACAATGCAATATTAATAGTGTCCGTCATAAATAAGTAACTGTTAATGACATAAGTTTGAGTATTTTGAAATATTAACAAAGAGTAAGCACTACTATGTCACTCAATATTTGTACTTACAAGGGTATTTTTGAATGTGATTGTATATCTTCTTTTGGTGAGGGTGATTTTCAAAGGTCAAGTGAAATAATTTGTGATTGTCGAAGTAAGTCAACGTTTAACATATACGACTTCTGTCTAGACCACTGTTATTGAAATCAAAGTTAAGGTTTCAAGAACGTATGAATTCCAAAACAAGTTGTCCACGTGACTACTCGCTCGACATGCTAACCTACATAGTGATAATAAAAAAAAATGTCCGTAAAGTCCGTTCACGAGCCATAATTTTAGTAGATTATTAATTAACTAATTTAACGTAAGAATTCATTAGTTCATTCATATATTATTGCTGGGACATTTTCGTACTTTTGTCACGTCGAACGCCTAGCGGAATCCGCTTGTTTTTAAACCAAGGCCGCTCAACCTCTTGCTCGCGGCCCGCAGTATGGCCCGCGAGAAAAATTTAAGGTGATGGGTATGGCACACTAGCGACGCCAATCCATTTAAATTTTTAGCTACTTAACTGGATCTATTTTAAACAATTTCGGGGTTACAACCTCTCGGCAAACACTTATACTATTTATTAAATAACCATGCACAAATTTTGGGTCCGTTTTTGTACGCGAAAAATTTATCACGCCAAAAGCCAATAAATCAATTTTTAAGAAACCATACAATTTATTCTTATATTAATATTATTTCAAGGCTGGTGCTATTTTGTGAAGTGAAATACCACAAATACTATTTATTTTTACATTATGGCAGACAAACGAGCAGACGGCTCACCTGATGATAAGTGAATTACCGCCGCCCATGGACATCTGCGACACACGGGACATTACAGATGCGTTGCCGGCTCTTAAGGGAGGAATAAGCTCTTTTCTTGAAGATCACTACTGCACGAAAACACTAAAATTGTAATAGGTCCACTAGATCCTAATCATGGAACTTTTGTATTGCATTAATTGACACGTTGCTTTCAATGTGAACTGACATAATCTTCTATTAGGTCAACGGTGAAAATCATAGCAGATGGTTCGTAGATCTAAGAGTAGGCGAGGATGTAACGATTTTTTTTATTCTCCCGGTGGAAAATGCCGACTCCTCGATGTGCAATGGGCAGACTTCGGCACCGGTAGTCGGCGCCGCCTTATGCACACCCGACCGCTGGGAGACGGCCGGCCTACCTACGCGTAACCTAACCTAACCCGACTCATACGATTCGCACTAATGTCAAACCAGAGTTGGTTCAAAGCATGAAACTAGAAACCGTGCGCTTTATACGGAGTGTGCCATTTTTGGAAAAACGTCACCGAGTGTGAAAGAAATCCAATCGGCCCTGGCGCAGCCTATACGGGTGCGGTAGAGAAAGAACGTTACCCCAGTACTAACGGCTTCCCGTGGTTTCTCATGTAGGGCTTTCTATGAAAAAGCTCAGTCCGGTTAGGGTGCTATTTCTATGGTTCAAAGTCAATAAGGAAAAAACAAACTGTAGAAACCAGTGTGTGGTGGACAGTAAAATAAAATGAAGACCGGCCGAAGCAGCAAAGATACGCTGTAAAATAGCCTTTTCCCAAATATATGATCTCATAAGCCTCTCAGTCTTTTGCAATATGAAGAGTTTTCGATTTGCGATGGCTGCCGTATAAGCAGGGATATATTTTCTGCTGTAAGGTAGATATAGGTCAAAAGAATGGCATTTTAATTAGTAAGTAATTGAAAAGATTTTTAGGCCAAAGTAAAGTATCAGCCTATAAACTGTCCCACTGCAGGGTAAAGGCCTCCATCATAAAAATCAAGTCATCGCTACTATGATGGGATTAGGCTTAATCACCACGCTTGCCTAATGCGATACACAAACCCTAAAACTAAAAAAATCGAAACATTTTTTGGCCAAGTCACGCATTAAATATTCATATTTTGAATTGTAACCGTATTACCTAAACAGTAGCATGCATACTAAAAGTCCTAATAACAACGAGAATGACATTCAGCAGTAGCGTTTGTTATAATCATCATCATCATCATCATCAGCCCATTTATGTCCCCACTGCTGGGACACGGGCTTCCCTCAATCACATGAGGGGTAATTGCCATACTCACCACGCTTTGCAGACGGGTTGGCGAGGGTTTAGATATAAATGCAGAGTTTTCCTTCTCTGGGTGCTGATGATCATGCCAGCAGCTTTACCTTAGTCGCCTTTTACGACACCTCGGTAAGAGTGAGGGTGGCCTATTCTACTCTGCCGGGGACCAAACGGCCATTGTTATAATACAAATAATAAACTGGCTGGCTTCAGCTATTCAGTTTTCAATAGAAATTTGCTTTAAAAATAAATTATTTGATTCAATTTCGGCAAAATTCACATTAGTTCATATTGTGATGTTCAACATAATGTTTCTTTCTTTCTAACTGGTTATTTTCGCCGTATTGATAGTTTCGGTGATAGGCGACAGAAAGTGGAACTACATTTAAATAAACAGGGTGGGCAAGTAATCAACCTTGAGGACACCAAAGAGCCCATACTATTACCGAACTGATTTAATTAAATATACGGAAAAACCATTCAGTGTCGTAGAGATAGCAATCACATCGAATTCGAAAAGGCTCGAGACATTCTTATTTATAGACAACGAATTTCCCGATAACGGGTACTGTATGCGCTGCCATGAACTCATTACAACAATATAATATGGGATCCGCGTGAGATCAGAGGTGTTAGCATGAACGTCATCGTAGAGTGCCCACGCCATACTTTGTCACCTTTTAAATCCAAGTTAGAGAGAAGATTGTTATGCTTACGAACGATAGAGCTCTTCAGTTTTCATACAAATTGGTTACGATACGCATAGGCTTTGATTCTTTGAAATGTTTGTGTTAATTCTGTAACGCGACTGTGATCGCGTGCATACTCGTATATACCGTGACTTTTTAAATACCCGATCAACTTCTCAAGACTTTGTGAATACCCGAGAAACTTCTCTTCGTATGATGTGCTCGAGAAGTTTCTCGGGTAAATCTACGCTACCCCTTGCTCAAAAGTGAAAACCCTAACCTAACGCAAAAGTAGGCTAAAAATTCGACGAGCCCTAGTTCAACTACGGTATATTATTTATACTGTGCTAGTACCCAATATAATAAAATGTTGACTCCAGCGCAATCCCTTGCATGATTTACCATATCAGAACCTATTTGTTTAATATTTATAACTGATGCTTTTCCATGCCTTATCTGACCCTTATGGCAGCAGTTATTTGAAAGGCCGAGGTAGAAAGGCCTGAAGTGTTATTACCATAATTTACCTGTTTTATCATGGGTATGAAATATATTATGGCCTCATATCAAGGCATATGCGGCTATGAACACTTGTATACATCAATTTTCTATACCATTGAATACATCAATTTTCTATACCAATATTGCGACTAACGGAACTAAAAGAGTTTATAATACGCTAAAGCTAAACCTATGGTTGGAAATCTCCAAATTACAATCATGCTCACTTTTCTGCCAATAATGTCCTCCTAACTAATATTTTGGTTTTAGCGATCTTTCAACGATAAGCCATGGATACAGGACATAATTGTAGTTCACAAGTGTATAGCCAGACACAAGTGCACTCTCTAAGTCTCTATATCTCAAGTTTACTTTAGCTTCATATTTCGATGACATAATATGATATACCTAAGAGTGATCAAAGCTACCTCGGACATCCCGTCAACGGCTAAATGATGTCCGAGGGATAGTACAAGAGTAGTAAAATAGTATAAGAGTACAAGACCTCAAACTTGGAGACTTCAGTGTCAACGGAGTATTTACTAATAGAAAAACTTGGATACAAATTCTTCCTTGACCCTGGGATTGAATCGGAACTTAAGCGTTCAAGCGTTAGCCGTCGCTTTGAAATGCGATTTACAAGCCACAAAGGCATTCATGAAACCTGCTATTCGTGGTTCTAAGTTTAAAGGCATGAAACAGCACTGTGCTGTGTTTCGATGACTGATTGAGGGTACCGGAGGCCAATCCGGGGAAAAGGGGGGTTTAAAGGTTGGCAGCGCACTTGTAACTCTACTGGCGTCGCGGGTGTCTATGGGTGGCGGCAATAGCATACCATCAGACGATCCTTCTGCCACCTATCACATAAAAAGGTCCTCGATTTCCACTAACTGATACACACACCAGTAAACCTGCCGAAGAGTGAAGCTGTGTGTGTAAACCAGTAAAAGATAAAATCTGAAGGGGTGGTGATATTAAGAATTAATAACACATCGTGAGTGGCAATCACACCGTACCGACTGTAATATACTTCACTGTCGTAGATGATCGTAGATATCTCGTGACGTAGGTATTTATTGTAAAAGTGACGCGGAAAGGAAATAGCTTTTTTATCGCATCCCTGCCCAAAAATATGTGTGAAATGACGTGGTTTTATCATGTAAAGGAGCTGAATAAGACGTGTTTGAATTTATGAGCTAACTTTGAATTCCGTGAGCGTAAAAGCAATATAAAACTATGCACTTGAAACAAGAATTTGTAAGAAGACTGACTGAGCTTACTCTGAAAGTCAACCGGATGAGTTTTGTGGCTTACTACGTCAGTAAAGATTATTGCTTCGATTCTTGTAAAATATGAATCTGTTATGGTAATACATACAATGGTGGACACATAGTGTTCCCAAATTCGTCTGAATCTATGAAAATAAACTGGTGTCGCGGGTGTCCATGGGCGGCGGCAATCGCTTACCATCAGGTGATCCGTCTGCTCGTCTGCCACCTATTATATAAAATAAAACAAAACTTGCCACATACGTTTGTTACACCGCGAAAGTAGGATCTTTGTAACCGTAGATACGTTGATCGCGTTGGGTTACAATAATGAAAATGAAAACTGAATTTATGAATAGCTCGAAAACCTATATTTTAATATATATAATAAAAAAATTGCATATTTCTTAATTTGTTCTCATATTAAATTAATAAAATTAATGAATTAATAATTTAATTAATAAATTGCAAAGTTCTTTTGTTATTTATATTATGGCTGCTACTGTGTCTTGCGACACATCTATAATTCTGCCAATGTTGAGTGATTATAGAGACACGTTAATTAATAGATTGACCGGTGTGACGAGTGGATTCTATTTTAATCAGTTTTGACATCATCTAAAACAAAACAAACATACACATGTACAATACAGACAGACAACGAAAAAATATAAACGTATGGACAAAAAAAAATATACATAAATAAATAATAAATATAATAAATATTTCACAACATCACATACATTGATCTGACTCCGAGATAGGTAGCTCAAGCACCTGTGTTATGGATATGAGAATCAACAGCGGAATTACAATTATCGGAATTAAAATAAATAAGAATTACAATCTTCCGCGTATCGCATATAATTTATGCGATAGGCGGAAGACCACATAAAATATTATATTATATTTTTATATTACATATTATATTTTTTAAATCAAGTTTGAATACTTTGTAACGAGATTATATATATATATATATATATATATATATATATATATATATATATATATATAATATATAAAATTACAACCAAAATCGTCATCTATCAAACCTTTCCACGTTGTTTTATTTACAATCGAAAATCATTTACAGTCGCATTCCATTGCAAACAAACTGCCAGCGCAATATCGCTCTCTTGAAATAGCCTATCAGCTTTGATGGGGCTTATTTGTTAGCATTGGGTCACCGCAGTCGTTACCACAGTACGGTACGTATAGGTTGCTGCCTACTGGTATTTCTCTATAGTAATGTGGCAGTAGGTTAGATAATACCTAGATGACGTAATCAATATTAATGTCTATGTTTGTTGATTACTTGAAACAATATAACATGAACTTTTCCATAGATTATAATCGTATTCATAATAACTAACCTACAACGTATTTATATACATACAATACATATATCTGTTTTAAACCAAACTATAAAAAAGGCACCCCAATATTTATTACCCGACTACGGTAACGCTAAAAGCAGGGTCATGATTTTGACCTGTATGTATGTATGGTGGTTCATCTGTTCCGTCATAACTTCTAAACTAGCTATCATATTTGAACAAATGAGGTGTCGTGAGAAGAGTCTTGATTATTTTCTGGTTATAGGCGACATGACGTCACGTTAAATTGACTACAGCGTCAAATTGACTACAGGTTTTTTTTGTAGTTGGGTTTTATACAGGTTTTACCGATACAACCTGTATAAAACCCGACTATCAAAAAAAACCCGCTAAAGAACATTTACATGCAGGTGGTTACATGGGATGTAAAAGATGCTTATTTTGTTATTTTGATTTAACATACTAAATGGACTTCCTTCACGATATGTATCTACTATGTGGTTTTCGAGATGTAAACGATAAAAAATAATGGTGTATAATCTGTAATCGCTTTGTTTTTTGGTAATGTATAGGCACGTAATGATAACAGTAATAATATTGAAGCATGTTGTATATACCTTTAATTGATTGTGCAATTAGATTATAAGTATTTAGCTGTAAGTATATAAGTATTGTTTGTGACAGTCGTTAATGTACCTTAATATAAATAAATAAAAGATTACCGATACATCCTGTAGCTGGTTTGAACAACCAATGTTGTATGTAAATGTTTAAAAAGATCGTTAAGTAAAGTAATATTTTCTCTTGAAATGAAGTTGAATGGATGACAAATGTCTGGGTCGTAAAAAATACACACGATCTCTCTCAGAGACGACGAGAAAAACCAAATCAGAATTATGCTGCTTTCTTATTTGATTTATACACGCTGTAAAAACTTCAAAACAAACTTCTCTGAAAAGTATATTTTTTCTAACATTCCGTTTTCGTATTTTATATTGTTTAAACAAACAACTCGATGACTAATGTCCGTGTCAAGTGAAGTTAAAAAAAAATGTTTTGAATCGAACAAAAACAAACAAACAATGAAGAGGCTGGGGTCGTTAAGCGCACGTTTTAAACTTTCGCAGCTTTACCAGCTTTCTTTTAACAATGTTATTTTTTACAGTTCAAAAATATCTACCCAAGGAGAAGTTCAATAGTCTATAAGTATTGTAAAAAATTTGGAAAGCCCCTAATTTGTTGCAGCCCTCGCCATTATGCGATCGAAGTTTGAAAAGCTGTTTGTTTCATTTTATACTTAGGTATTCGTCCTGACTTTACTCCTTACGCTTTAGCATGATATGGGTGACAGATGTCAAAATCTATACAATTTTCACGTTAGTCTCTTTCTAACGTGCGACTCACGTATAAGTCTGTCCTGCTGTCACCGATATCATGATAAAGCGAAAGAGGTATAGACGGTAACTCAGTGAATAAGCACATACATTTAGCGAAAAGGAGGTGTTCTGTGCGGCTTTCTACCAGTAGCTCGGCAGTGAGGAAATATATGGTGGCTAAACCAGCGCTTTGAATTTTAGTTTCTCAAACTGATGGTGACAGTTGTAGCAACTTAGTGAATCTGAACGTGTAACCATAAATATTTATGATGACTTATCTGCTGTCCTGACCAGTGAACTTATTATCTTTAGGGTTGTCTGGAAGAAATCTTTATATTATTATATATTTACGTTATTATCTCTTATCAACCTTTGTATGTTGCAAAAATACCATGTCTCTCTTACTTTATATTATGTTAACTGTATAGAGTTGCACCGATCCAACTGCGAGAGGGCACTGGTGACCTGTAACGCAGGCTCTGAACCTACATCAGGCACCAGTCTCTCACAATGTGACGGCGGTTTGACGCTAACATTAGCTATAACAACTACAATTAAATAACATGTAAGTCAACATTGTGAAGAGAATAATAAACGATTAAAAAAAAATATATATGTTACTGTTCTTGTTGTACCGTACTAGTGTTTGTTTCTGTGCGATAAGAAATCTATGTATCTATCCTGACCAAAATTTGACCACATCGATTTTCATTAAACAACAGCGACCAATGAAAGTTTTTTTTTCATTCGGGATCAAGTAGGCGACAGGAAGTATAATCGCCTTAAGGAATCAAAGATTAAAACCCTCGTCAATAACGCGGAACGACTCTCGCCAACATCTTTTCCTCAACGGTGTTGATAATAGGGGATTGGACAAGGTCTGAAATAGACAGATTTATTGGCCGGAATAGAAAAAAACCGGCCAAGTGCGAGCCGGACTCGCCCATGAAGGGTTCCGTAGCAGCAAGTAAGACTTAATTGTACAACAATTAAGTTGACTAAATGGAAGATTAATTGCGGTTTACGGTTTATAACGTATTAAAAAAAACTACTTACTAGATCTAGTTAAACCAATTTTCGTTGTTGGTTTTCATGGTAATGTATATTCGTATCATAATATATATTTTAGTTTTACAACTCTTTTGATGACACACATTTTACCACTTTGGGACCGTCGGTTGCGCAAAGTATTAAGTTTAGAAAAAAAAAATTAGAAACCTCTACATCATTTTCAAAGACATATCCATAGATACCCCACTCGTATAGGTTTGATGAAAAAAACATGTTTCTTTTTGAACCCCCAAAAGTGTTTTTTTTTTCCTATTTTTGTGTAAAAATTGTAATGCGGTTAACAAAATACATCTATTTACCAAGTTTTAATTGTATAGTTCTTATAGTTTCGGAAAAAAGTGGCTATGACATACGGACGACGGACAGACGGACAGACGGACAGGCGGACAGACGGACAGACGGACAGACGGACAGACGGACAGACGGACAGACATGACGAATCTATAAGGGTTCCGTTTTTTGCCATTTAGCTACGGAACCCTAAGTAAAAGAAATAAGTGCCAAATTTCAGCTCGATAACGTCCGTATTTTTTATGAGCTTTTAAACTTGGGCCAGTCGATTTTAAACGTTTTTAATTTGTCATATAATTATACCAGTCGTATATTTTTCACCGTTTTTTTTAAAGGTCGCTCAGCGGGCTATGGAACGAGCTATGCTCGGCGTCTCTCTCGAAAGATCGAATCCGAAATGAGGTGATCCGACAGAGAACCAAAGTCATCGACATTGGTCACCGGATAAGCAAGCTTAAGTGCCGGTGGGCTGGCCATATTAGCCACAGAACCGACAACCGATAGGGTAAACGAGTTCTAGAGTGGAGACCGCGTCTTGGCAAACGTAATGTAGGGCGCCCTCTGGCTAGGTGGGGGGACGATCTGCGCAGGATGGCTGGCAAGAGCTGGATGCGAGAAGCCATGGATAGATCACAGTGGCGAACAATTGGAGAGGCCTACGTCCAGCTGTGGACTGCGATAGGCTGATGATGATGATATTTTTCACCAATGCTTCTATTTTTGAGTGGCATTTTGTTTTCTCATAAAAAATCGATATAAATCGAGCCACAGGATTTATTAACGCCGTGATCAAATATTCCCGGGTACAACCTCGAAAAATAGTATACAGCTCTAGTAAGTTTAAGCGCACAACTTAAGAGCATCATCATCACCACGGAAAACAGTCTTTGTCTAACTTGTCACGCGAGTGCAGGACACATCTCTTTAGCATTTGAATTCTTTTTTTAAAGAAAATAATCATACCCTTTAAAACAGTACTTGTAAAATTTGATAACGTATTATTTCTGTATCATCATCAACCCATTTAAGTCCCCACTGCTGGGGCACGGGCCTCCCTCAATCACATGAGGGGTAATTGCCATACTCACCACGCTTGGCAGACGGGTTGGCGAGGGTTTTGATATAACTGCAGAGTTTTCCTTCTCTGGGTGCTGATGATCATGCCAGCAGTTTTACCTTAGTCGCCTTTTACGACACCTCGGTAAGGTGGCCTATTCTACTCTGCCGGGGATTATTTCTGTATAATGTGTTAGTAATAGTAATGTGGAAAATGAATGATTTTGGTGCTAAGAAATTCGTTTTAGACTTTTACACGACCTCTTTTTTTATCGAGTAAAGTAATTTCTATTATGTAACGAATTTTTCAGCACTAAAAATTCTAGACAATATCCTCAAGAACATTGAATTTTTTTTTCAAGACCGATAGCTGTATTGTTGTGTTACCTATTGAAAGTAATCGTTCTTGTAAACCGTTCTTCTCTGCTGCGCCGTGATGTATGGCTTTAAGTGTAGGTAGTTTGCTACATCATCATCATCATCATCATCATCAGCCCATCGCAGTCCACTGCTGGACGTAGGCCTCTCCAATTGTTCGCCACTGTGATCTATCAATGGCTTCTCGCATCCAGCTCTTGCCAGCCATCCTGCGCAGATCGTCCTCCCACCTAGCCAGAGGGCGCCCTACATTACGTACACGTACGTACATGTTAGTTTGCTACACAACGTTGAATTTCACATCTCTACTGCATCGTTTGTTAAACATTATATTTCTGAAGATGACACCCATTGTATACTATAAGCTACGGTTATGGGGCTCCCCTACACTTACAAATGATAAATCGTTGCAATTTAGTAGGATATTAGCTTTTGTCATAGATTGGTGCCAAAATACTAAGTTTATAATGTGAAAACAATTATGTTTCCTGCACCAATGCAGCAATGGTAGACGTGTCTTAAAAAAAACCGACTAGCTCTGACTTATTTTTTTTTAATCCTAAAAAAACTGTTGAACCAGCTGTCATCCGTGGTGTTTCCGAACAGATACGACTTGGTGACCTTCAAGAAAAGGGTGTACTCCTTTCTTAAGAGCCGGCAACGCATATGTGATACCGCAGGTGTTGCAGATGTCCATGGGCGGCGGTGATCACTTTCCATCAGGTGTGCCGTCTGCTCGTTTGTCCGCTATAATGTAAAAAAAAAATAATAATAATCTGTAATGGCGAAGGTCAGTCGGCCGTCCAAGATACCGCTGCAAAGATGAGGTCGATAAGTATTTGCGAGGACTTTTGATTGGTGACTAGCAGAAAGTGGCGCAAGAGCGACCGAGATGGAGACGCTTATTATCGGAGGTCAGGACTCACTATGGGACGCTGCGCCAACCTAGTTAGTTAGTCAACAATGTCTGTCGGCTGTCATCATACCAATAAACCCTTGAAAATGGATCTATGATGCTAGCAGGCTTGTAAAAATAGATTAATACTAATTGATACGTATATACAGCGATGTACTTATAATCTTTAATCGGTGAAATTCAGTGTTATTTGGCATTTTGTTGCTATAAAGAATATTTTTCTATATTGTATACAAACATTACTTTTAAGATTCCGTGGTTGAAAAGGAAAAATCCCCTTTAAGACCACCTTGTTGTCTGCCTGTCTTATTTGTCAATATTTGTATCAATATTTGTATTTATTTCGGGAACACGTAAAGGTATCGAGTAAAAAGGAGATCCTCGGACTTTCAAACATATTTTTGGTCCAAATATAATAATAATAATAATTCTCACAACATCTCATACGTTGACCTGATTCTGTACTAAGTAGCTTAAGCACTTGTGTTACAGATATCAGACAATAGAGGAACACAAATATATACTTAAATACATATATTACACTTAAATACATATATTACGCCGTGTGGTCCCCGGCAGAGTAGTATAGGCCACCCTCACTCTTACCGAGGTGTCGTAGTTGCGGTTGTCTTGTATCCCCGTGCCTCGGAAAGCACGTTAATGCGCCCAATCGCTCTCCGGTCGTGTCACACTGGTGTCCCATCGGATATGCCGTGGTATCACTCCGGTCCGGTCGGGTATGTTTCTTTTTCAGTTCCTAACGTCTAGTCACAGTAGGTATAAGAATAATATATCTACGGCAAAGCAGTATCGAAACTGAGCTTTTTACAAAACAAACAACCGGCCAAGTGCGAGTCTCGCCCATGAAGGGTTCCGTAGCAGCAAGTAAGATATATGGAAAGTAAATTACGATTTACGGTTTAAAACGTATTGAAAAAACTGCATACTAGATCAAGTTCAAACCAATTTTCGTTGTTATATTTCATGATAGTGTATATCATATATTTTTTTTAGTTTAATATTTCTTTTATTATAGAAGTTAGAGGGGACGACGAGACATTTTACCACTTTGGGAGCGTCTCTTGCGCAAGGTATTAAGTTTAGAAAAAAAAAATTAGAAACCTCAACATCTTTTTTAAAGATCAATTTATAGATACCCCACACGGTATGGGTTTAATGATAAAAATAATTGAGTTTCAGTACTAAGTATACAGACGCCCAAAAATGCTTTTTCCTATTTTTGTGTAAAAATCGTAATACGGTTAACAAAATACATTTATTTACCAAGTTTCAATAGTATGTATCATATAGTTTCTGAAAAAAGTGGCTGTGACATACGTAAAGAAGGACTGTGTTCCGTATTTAGCCTAACTTGGTTAAATAGTATATAGCACAATAATATATTATCTTTTTTGTTTTCGTTTCTTTTAAATTCTAAAGTATTTGGGAATGTCTTGCAAATCCTTGGAACGGAACGCGCCCGCAACAGTGCTGCCAACGGCACATTTTTCAAACACAAGTTTCCGACATCTCCTACCGATCGACACGGTCGCCGCGCGCGCGATTCTAATTTCAATACTTATAATAAAGACAATACATTTGCGGGAATATTCTGTGATCTGGACTTAGTACGGTGGTGCGGTGATAGCAACAAGAACCAGCCCCTTTGGATTTACAGTCTCCCTGAGACAGCACACCACGCGGATGCTTGGATGACCAGGTTAGTCAAGCTTTCCCAAATTATCGCGGTCCTTCGAATTTCTCTTTCCGAAACAATGGCCTTCAGAGCCGAATTAACGCGTTGATATTATTGTGCTATCTATTTTGGATCCATTTCATAGAAATTTCTCATTCGATAATTTTATTCACAAACGAGGGTACACAGCGCGTTCGCACAAGTCGACGCCGGCCCACTATCCACTGCATAACGCGAGCGCGTCGCGACTGCAAAGCTATGCGATAAGGCTACACATTATTTACTTTAATCTATTTAGCTGTATTGTTTACGACATTACACACCTTCATACTATTATATTACGTACATAGTGTTTAACATAACATTGTACTTTCTCTTAGCAGTCTTATTATTACGTAATAGACTCACCCCTAGCATTTATGTGATTTAGTATAACGTACTGAATACATAAATTACCCTTTAGCATAATATTTCGACATAACGTGTCGAATATTATCACTAACTTTTTATCGCTCAGCAGAGCATCCGTCCTAGTATTACGTACTAGACGACATACCTTACCAACATTTTATTCGTTAACATTACGTGTTAAAAATAAAATTATATCTACTTAACTACTAACAAAATCCAATAGCCTTATCCATACACTACATTACAACTACTTAAAACTAAATGTATAAAACTAAAATCTAACATACATTTTCACTTACATAACTAAATAACCTACAAATACCTTAGCTAAAATCATAACTTACTACTACATTCTACCTACATATTATAACATTGTGATAGGTTGGATCGCCTACTGCGTAATTATCTTTTACTTTAACTTTCACCTATTTTACACGTAATCTTTGTTTACATTAATTTGAAAATCGTTCAAAATGGAGTTGGAACAACTTTATTTCGAACGAGATTTATGCCTAACTAGTCTTCAACGTATGGTTGATTGTTCAAACGACGAAGATGAATTCCGTGTTCGACTCAAAGAATTAACTTCAATTAAAAAACAGTTTTCTAGTGTGCAATTAAAAATAGAAAAGTACCTAATAAAATCTCAAACATTTAAGAAAGATGAACAATTAGCTATTCGTGAACAGTTTGACAATTCTTATTACAAAATTCAAGTAATTTCTGATCGAATGAAAGTAATTCAACGTAAACAAAGTATTGCGAACGAAGCGCGTGCGCTAGCCACTGCGCCATCGGGTCACTCGCGCATCCAGCTGCCTGCACTATCGCTGCCGATATTCCAAGGTCAGCTGACGGAGTGGAGTGCCTTTTATGATTTATTCAATTCATTAGTAAATGACAACGAAAGCCTTTCAGATGTCGAACGTTTTCGTTATTTGTTATTATCGTTACGCGGCGAACCTTATAACTTAATCAAATCATTACCTGTCACAGATGCTAACTACAATAATGCGATGCAAATATTACAAAATCGTTACGAGAACAAACGAATCATTGCAACAAAACATTTAGATAAAATCATGGATGTTCAACCTATGAACGAACGTAATCCCGAACATTCCTTACGTAATATTCTTAACATTTATCATGAAAACTTAACTGCTTTAAAATCGTTAGACCTGCCTGTTACTCACTGGAGTTTTATTCTTTTAAACATTTTACTACGTAAAATTACACCCGAAATTAGGAAACGTTTCGAACTTTCTCTAACGTCATCAAGTGACATTCCTAAAGTAAGTGATTTGCTGGACTTCCTTGAGAAGGAATTATCCGCCTCGGAAGTGATGACCTTAGCGACTCATAGCCGTTCGGGCGCGTCCTCCCGCCCGGGATCAGCCCATGCGCCGGCGCGGGCCGCGGGCTCCGCTGCGAGCCACACGCGGAGCATACCTACTCGCTCGCTGTCAGACCGTCGCTCGCCGCCACCTGCGCGCTTCTCGCGTCAAATGAGTCATCATCACGATTCTACGTTGTTTACTAATTACGTTTCAAATTCAAAGTGTAACTTTTGTAAAAATAGTTCGCATCCACTGTACAAATGTGAACATTTTATTAAATTAACGTTATCTGAAAGAAAAGATTTTATTAAAGAAAATAAAATTTGTACTAACTGTTTATTTAAAGGTCATGATATAAACGATTGTAAATCGAAACATAACTGTCGTATTTGTTCTCAACGTCATCATACATCTATTCATGATACCTCTGTAGGTACGGTATCGAACTCTGCGCTTACTAGCCAACATTCATTCTTACCTAAGTATTATAGCTCGGTAGCGGAGCGTACCTCCCCCGACAACTCGACAATGACGTCACAATTTTCGCATTCTTCCGGTTTAGTAGCGGAACTTCCAACTTCCCCTGAGCATACAAGCTTGGTAGCGGAATCTTCATCACCGCCCACACTACAACGTAGTGCATCGGGTCGTGATAAGTGTACGGTCTTACTGACCACGGCGTTAGTCAACATACGTCCCATGGACTCCTCGCCTTATGTCCCACGTCCTGTTCGCGCTCTGGTGGACCAGGGCTCTCAGGCCACGCTTATTACAGAAGCCTGTGTACAGCGTTTAGGCTTACCTCGTTTTCATAACGACAGTAGTACAACTATTTCGGGAATAGGTGATAGAAATGAACAACCCCGTGGTTACGTAATCTGTGAGGTCACGCCTTATAATAAGAGCGAACCTAAACTTTACATAGAAGCTCTAATCTTACCTAAAATAACTTCCTATGTCCCATATATTCCGAATTCTTTCGAAAACATTTCTCACTTGAAGAATCTCCCTTTAGCGGACCCTGAGTTGCGCTCGGCGCGTCCCATTGAACTTTTGCTTGGTTCAGATTACACTGACCAAATCTTACTCCATGACAACATTAAAGGCCCACCTGCTACGCCGGTGGCTATCGGTAGCATTTTCGGTTACCTTCTAAATGGTACTATTGCGCATACCATTCCAGTCAAACTTCATACTAATTTGAGTACATGCGAATTGGATATTCAACTTCAAAAATTCTGGGAATTAGAAGCCTTACCTGAGACAAAGTCACTTACGGCAGACGAACAGCTTTGTGAAAATATTTTTATTGAAACTCACACTCGTGATGAATCCGGAAGATATACTGTCGCACTCCCTTTCAAGAAAGATGTTCCTGCGTTGGGTGATTCTCGAGAGATTGCTATGTCTCGTCTACTTAAATTAGAAAAACGTTTTGAACGCGAACCTGCTTTACAATTGGAGTATGCTAACTGTCTACAGGAATATATAACTATGGGACACATGGAACCAGTCTTACACTCCACTACTTCGGACAGTGTACCTTACTACATTCCTCATCATTGCGTGGTGAGAAAGAACGCTGTAACTTCAAAATGCCGAGTAGTTTTTGACGCATCGTGCAAAACTACTTCCGGTCGTTCTCTTAACGACAATTTACTTACTGGTCAAAAACTGCACCAAAACATAACTGATGTTCTTTTAAAATTTCGACTTAATAAAATTGTATTTACAGCTGACATCAAAATGATGTATTAGTCAAAAAATTCATAAACAAATGTCGTAAATTGCAAACTTCAAATTTAACCATTGTCAACGAAACTAAATCCGCCCTCAATCAAATCATTTATTATGTACAGCAAACGGAGTTTGCGGATGACATTTCACGTATTAGAGACGGCGAAAACTGCTCTAATCAGTTACAAAAACTTAAACCTTTCATTGATGACGCCGGACTGCTCAGGGTCGGCGGCAGAATTCAACGCTCTCATTTAGCTTACGATGCTAAACATCCTTTGCTTTTACCTAAGCGACATGCGCTTACAACGCTCATTATAGACTACTATCATGTCCTACATTTACATGTGGGTCCTCAGACCTTACAATTCCTACTCTCTCAATCCTACTGGATATTATCCGCACGACGTGTGATTCGATCGCGTACTAGGCGTTGCGTCCGCTGCTTCCGCTCGCGACCCGTCGCTCCGCAGCCACCCATGGCTCCTCTTCCAGCAGCAAGAGTTCAGTCTCTCCGTCCTTTCTTGCATGTAGCGGTCGACTTTGCAGGTCCCTTTAACCTTAAATCCGGTTCACAACGTAACGCTAGGATTTTTAAATCATATGCCTGTGTCTTTGTATGCATGTCCACAAAGGCACTTCATTTAGAACTTGTACCTGATTTATCCACAGAATCTTTTCTTAACGCCTTACGACGCTTCATATCCCGACGTGGATTATGCACAGATATTTATTCCGACTGCGGTCGAAACTTTGTAGGTTGCAATCGATACCTGAAAGAGCTTTACGATTTTATTAGTAACGACGATGTTCAAACAACTCTACATGAAAAGACTAACAAACTTAACATAACGTGGCACTTCAACCCGCCTTATGCTAGCCATTTTGGTGGTATTTTCGAGGCAGCTGTTAAGAGTATGAAAACTCATCTTTATCGCGTCATTGGTAACTTAACTTTAAATTATGACGAATTTAACACTATTTTATGCCAAATCGAGGCAATTTTAAATTCGCGACCACTTACCATTCAAAGTAGTGATCCAACCGATCCACTACCACTAACCCCAGGACATTTCCTCATCGGGGAACCATTAACTTCGTTACCTGAAATCAATTTCAATGACGATAACCCGTCACGTCTCGTTCGCTGGCAGGTTATCCAACAAGCAGTGCAACATTTTTGGAAACGCTGGAGTGTAGAATATTTGCACCAGCTTTCACAACGAAGCAAATGGTTCCGTGACTCACATCACACACCCCTCAAGGAGGGTACAGTTGTAGTGCTAGCAGACCATGCTTTGCCGCCCTTGCAGTGGCGACTGGCTCGTGTGCACAAGTTACACCCAGGCGCTGACGGTGTTACCCGTGTAGTCACAGTACGCATTGGTAACACATTTGTGACAAGACCTGTCGTTAAGGTCTGTCCTCTACCTCTCGAATAGGTAGACCTTTTTATCTCTATGTACTATAGAGACTTCTAGCTTTAAGCTTTATTTAGTTTACTTTTAAAATAGCGTTATTTTAAGGTCGGCGGCATGTTCCGTATTTAGCCTAACTTGGTTAAATAGTATATAGCACAATAATATATTATCTTTTTTTTTGTTTTCGTTTCTTTTAAATTCTAAAGTATTTGGGAATGTCTTGCAAATCCTTGGAACGGAACGCGCCCGCAACAGTGCTGCCAACGGCACATTTTTCAAACACAAGTTTCCGACATCTCCTACCGATCGACACGGTCGCCGCGCGCGCGATTCTAATTTCAATACTTATAATAAAGACAATACATTTGCGGGAATATTCTGTGATCTGGACTTAGTACGGTGGTGCGGTGATAGCAACAAGAACCAGCCCCTTTGGATTTACAGTCTCCCTGAGACAGCACACCACGCGGATGCTTGGATGACCAGGTTAGTCAAGCTTTCCCAAATTATCGCGGTCCTTCGAATTTCTCTTTCCGAAACAGACTGACATGACAAATCTAGAAGGGCCCCGTTTTTTTTATGTGATTCTTAGGCAGAGGAGCAGACGGATCACCTGATAGTAAGCGATTGCCGCCGCCCATGGACACCCGCGACACCAGTGGAGTCACCAGTGGTTTTTTGCCATTTGGCCACGGAACCTTAAAAACAATAACTCAAAACCCAAAAGCTTATCGCAATCAAGCCACGTGTGCGAAATTCATTAGGTCCAATCCAATACTCCCATTTACGAATAAAACACCCTTACCATGTCACGTAAATGGGGGTTACGTGACATGGTAATGGAGTTTTATATGGGAGTTAATATTTACAGGTATGTAAAGTGCTTTTCACGTGTCATCTATTTGATTAGCTTCGATCTACTTCGTTCACATCCAATGGGTGTTTTATTTTAGGGTTCTAGAGTTATTTATTTTCAACCATTATAACGGTGTACAATACACCGTTTTAATGCCGAAATTCTTATAAAGCCTCTTTATCATGGAAGATTAAAAATACAAGCGCAAAAAACCAGCTGTTCTATACAAAATATAATATCCACCCGGCAATAATGTACCTATGGAACAAGTGATTTTTATTCGCATTGTTGATATAATATTCTAAAGTTGAATACCAGTTTGGATCAGTGGTAGTGAACGCTGTTCTGTGCTGGTAGTTCGATCCCCGCTCAGTACAAACATTTGTGTGCGTGATCATGTCTGTATGTATTGGTCTAGGTATTATCAATGTATTATAAGTATGTATTAAAAAAAAAGGAAAAGTATTATTAATGTATATATTTGTAATTCCGCTGTTGGTTCTGATATCCGTAACACAGGTGCTTGAGCTACTTATCTCGGAGTCAGATCAGTGTATGTGATGTTGTGAAATATTTATTTATTTTTACCTGTTAATTATATTATAACGATAAAAAATTAACGGTGTATAACACAAACGGCAAAGGAACTCTACATATCTATGATAGGTAGTATGTTTATGGTAACGAACTTACATTTTCCTAAAAGGCCGGCAATGCATTGACATTCCTTCCGGGGTAGGTATCGGATAACCATAGGCGAACATCAGATGACTCACTTATTTATTCACTTTCCCTTTCCCATGAAAATATTGAATTAGGATGTGGTGTATGGGCTGGAAAGAATGGATGTAAGCATGGACTAATAACATTTGGCCACATCTCACCTAATGGTAAGCGATGATGTGGCCGAGAATGGATCATGCCTGACTAGAAACAGCCTATTCACTCTTTTCTTGAATAAGTTCAGATCATAGCGTTCAGGGAACACATCTTCCGGCAGAGAGTTCCATTCCTTAGCTGTACGCAACATGAATGTACATTTGAACCGTTTGGTACGTGTTGCCGGTATTTCTATCACATAAGGGTGGTAACCCCTTCTCCATCTTGTGCGACTATGCGGAAGCAATGCACCTACATGGTGCAGGCGGTACGGAGCAGCCCCGACGACCCGTTTGGAACAGTGGTAGTGAACGCTGCCATTGGTCCAAGGGTTGCGGGTTCGATCCCCGCACAGTACAAACATTTGTGTGCATGAACATGTCTATTTGTATTGGTCTGGGTGTTTCCTATGTATTATAAGTATGTATTCAAAAAAAAAGAAAAGTATTATTATTGTATATATTTGTAATTCCGCTGTTGGTTCTGATATCCGTAACACAGGTGCTTGAGCTACTTATCTCGGAGTCAGATCAGTGTATGTAATGAAGTACGCGAACAATTAGCCCACAGGCCGCAGGTGTAAAAGTTAGTGCAGTAGGCTCTGAAAACAGTAACATTTACCGTTGTTGAGCAACGTATGAGAACCTGCGAGCCCTCATGTTTGCCTGTACCGATAGCGTTCGGCGTTCCCTCTCAATATCATCGCCATCTTTAAGGTCGGGATATTGACATATATGACCTACGAGTAAGTACTTAAACTTGTTAACCAGCTGTAACGCGCCTCCGAGGGGGAACACGCTCGGTAACAAGTTAGGCCTGCATTTCTATTTATGAGAATATGTATTTTAACTGATCGATAAAAAGGCTTGGCCCGTCTCATCACCCAACAGAAAAGGATGATCTACAGAATTTTCTAATAACTTCCAATCTCATCACCTTTTGCAAAGCCGTGAAAACAGATTTACATCCCTTTAACCACGTGTTCTACCAACCATTCTGAACAACATTTGTTCAGCGACTTTACGAAATTCAGCGAATTTTTTTCTGAAAAAGTCACTTTCTATGAAAAGTTGAAATTTTTTCATGCGACCGACTTTGTATGAAAAGTTGAAATTTTTTCATGCGGATTTCCAAAAATGATAGAAGAAATGTTGTTCATAATGGTTAGTAGAACACGCCGTTAAAGGGATGCAAATATTCACAGATACACCCGGTATATACCCGAAACACACTTGAAACTATGACGACATCTCTATTTCGATTTTATATCAGAAGTTAAAGAGGGATAGCTAGATATTTGACCGGGATAAGCGAAAGATAAAATATACTGCGCTGACCCAAGCTGAATCTGATAATAAGGGAAACTTGGTTGTTAGTTGGAATTTTATGCCGTCTTTTCACAGTTCAAATGGCTCAACATACCTATTCGGTATATGTACTTCTGACAGACTAGTGTAAGACCTAAGGGTTTGCTGAGATAGGTAATCATATCGTGACCACGCTTCGGCATGAATGGGCCGGCTCGACCGAAGTGATAACACGGCCTCACACAAAATCGGCGTGAAGCAGCTGTGCTGTGTTTCACTGCATGAGTGAGGGTACCGGAGGCCTAATCCGGGGGAATGGGGGGTTTAAAGGTGGGCAGTGCAATTATGACTCCACTGGTGTCGCGGGAGTCCATGGGCGGCGGTAATTGCTTACCATCAGGTGATCCGTCTGCTCGTCTGCCACCTATCATATAAAAAAAAAGTTATGTTTTATTTATTATTCCGGTTCGATTCTCAGACAATACAAGAGACATTTTATTGGTCAAAACTGTGTTCAAAATGTAGGTACTTCTTTAAACAAAGCAATGTTTTTTTTAGCAAAACGTGCTAATTTAAGGATTTAATGAAGTTTCGTTCCAGAGCCCAATGTGTTTTCTACCTTGTATACTCTCAAGGGTCAGTTAAAGTAGAACCTAACGAGGGAGAGTAAAACTCTGGTGTTCATTGCTTGTTAGTTCGGAGCTCTGTATTTAAGTGCAGAATGTTTGCAGCAATAATATTTCACAACATCACATACATTGATCTGACTCCGATATTTAATCGGTAGTATCGATAGTACGATCGATTATTAGATTATTTGGACATCAATTGCATAATCGATTAATATTTGAAGTACAATCGACTATCCGGGAACGCTACTTCAAACTGTGTTATAAAGCTTCCACGAACAATGCAGAAGTTTTATCGCGACCGCTGTCGCAACTTGGCATCGGATGCCGATTAAACTCTTCACGAACTCGCTTTAAGGCTTTTGTATCTTTTAATATAATAAATATGTAGGTAGCTAAGTTATGCTTTTGGTTAATGACTCTACAAAATAAGCACAATATGTAATGCCAAGTTAAACTAACTCGCTTTACTGACTGACCGGATGGCGCAATTGGTATGA
>CM032468.1:21195504-21209644 GCA_019059595.1 Marasmia exigua
AAATGTTTCTTAACGAAAGTTACTATAAATTGATTAATATATCCATTGCTATACAAATATTTCGTAAATTTAAGACTTAAATTTTACTTGCCTATCTTTGCCTTTGTGGGCTCATAACAAAAATAGTACATAAGGATTCAAGCTGAAATTTGTACATAGGTCCTTTTGACCGTTATTTCTCAATAATATTTCAAAAATCTGCCAATATCTGACCTAGTACACAAGTCTATTATCAAACGTAACAGACTACTAAGAATAACAACTCAAAAGACTTATCGTTTAACATGGCCAAGATTCCTTATTTATGGAATGAAAATATTGATACGATATTTGTTATATTACGGACGAGTGATTCGGCGGATGTAATTTTAATTTTGCAATAACAAGTCGTAATTTCCAATAATATAATGTACGAAAAACAAACATGTTTCACGCCAACTGAAAAAGATATCAGGATGTTTTCATTCATTCTATCAAGTGTAATAAATATGTTATTGGAAAAATAATGTTTCACTGAAATCAAAGGAAGTTAAGATTTAAACCGATCTAAGGAAAACTAAGGATAACGAATTGCTTTGCTCTCGCCTATCATGGAATAGAGATCAAATCTTTACTTTTTTATGTGATAGGTGGCAGACTAGCAGACGGATCACCTGATGGTAATCGATTGCCGCCACCCATGTACACCCGCGACACCAGTGGAGTCACAAGTGCGCTGCCAACCTTAAAACCCCCCTTTCCCCCGGATCCGGCCTCCGGTACCCTCGCTCACGCAGCGAAACTGCACAGTGCTGTTTCACGCCGGTTTTCTCTGAGGCCGTGGTAAAACTCCTGTCGAGCCGGCCTATTCATGCCGAAGCATGGCTCTCCCACGGTAACCTCCTTCCGATCATGTGATCATTACCTATTTTGTCATCATCTCAGCCCTGGTTTTTTCAACGACTGTCGCTATTGATAAAATTCAACTCGAAATCTTTTAGATTTTTATAAAATGTAAATGGATTACGCCGTGCGGTCCCCGGCAGAGTAGAATAGGCCACCCTCACTCTTAGCGAGGTGTCGTAAAAGGCGACTAAGGTAAAGCTGCTGGCATGATCATCAGCACCCAGAGAAGGAAAACTCTGCATTTATATCAAAACCTCCGCCAACCCGTCTGCCAAGCGTGGTGAGTATGGCAATTACACCTCATGTGATTGAGGGAGGCCCGTGCCCCAGCAGTGGGGACTTAAATGGGCTGACGATGAAATGGATTATACAACAGCAACAATAAGTTCAAGTGAGATTAATTAGATCCAGGTTATCTTTCCACCCTAAGTTGTTGATATTCTAACCACCCGCTTTAATATTATGCATAAACGGTATGCTAATCTCTCGGCCAACGTGGGGGATTTTCTTGAGCTCACAAATTGAGACTATTTTAGATGCTTATATACATAGTGATTTACTTTTTAGCTATAAATAGCTGTGATAGAAGATTTACTTAGTACAGGACCCCAATTTTCGTGCTCGTGACATTTATTATCATACGACATATATCACTGAAACATAGTTTTTTGTATGGTTTTCAAGTGATATCCGCCATGTTTTTTTATATCGAAATCCCGAAAACTGGGCTCCAGGAGCCCAATTCTCGTGCTCGTGATATTTATTTTCATACGACATATATCACTAAAACACAGTTTTTTTGTATAGTTTTCAGGTGATATCCACCATGTTTTTTTCATATCGATATCCCCGGAATTGGGATCCAGGACCCCAATTCTCGTGCTCGTGACATTTATTATCATACGACATATATCACTGAAACATAGTTTTTTTGTATGGTTTGCAGGTGACATCCGCCATTTTTTTTCATATCGACAATCCCCAGAATTGGGCTCCAGGTAATGAATAAAACTTTATTTGTATTCCTAAGTAGGTGTGTCCATTAGCAAATAAAGTTTTTATATTTTTTTTACTTTATATAAAACCAATTGAGAAGATTACATATGTACGTAATCTGTATCAGCGAGCTTTATCAAATAAGTGGACCGTCTCGATGATAAATGTACGGAATAATAAGTATTAACATTTGTATGTGGCATCCTCCTTCATAGGAACATTTCGGTCTTAGGGACCGGAAAGAGAAATTAATGTTGATGACCCAATTTTTTGAGTCATTTTAGTTTTTACCAAAACTATGATAAGTAATAAATAATGAGCTTAGTAAATTATCGATAGTCTTCGGATGGGACTCGAACACATACTCTTTTGACCGTGGGAGAGCCACGCTTCTCCATGAATGGGCTGGCTCGACCGGTGTGATACCTCACAGAAACCGGCGGAAGCAGCATTGTGCTGTGTTTCGCTGCGTGAGTGAGGGTACTGGAGGCCCGATCCGGGGGAAAGAGGGGTTTAAAGGTCGGCAGCGCTCTTGGGACTCCACTGGTGTCGCGGCGCTGGTGTCCATGGGCGGCGGCAATCGCTTACCATCAGGTGATCCGTCTGCTTATTTTCCACCTATCACATAAAGAAAAGTTGACGAATTTTGTAAAAAAAGTTCGTTTCCTAAATTGACTTTTACATAAATCGATCCTGGAACGTACCGCGCTTCGGTGCCATATTTTTGCCACTGCAGCATAGGTATCGTAAATAATAGGTATTTGAGTCTTGAAAACCAATTGTTTTTACTCAGACGTGAACCCAGAGTCATTACTCAACTCTCACAATAAATACGAATAAGTGAAGCGAACTCTTTGACAGAAAACGTACAACTTCGAAGTAATTGGTTCTTGAAACTACGAGTAAAAGACAGAAATCTTGTTAGCTTTTCCAATAACAAAACAACACAGCACTTATTTATTTTGACTTGTATCAATTATATAACGTTAAAACTCGCTTTTTCGTGATTATGTCTAATGTGGTAAATTAATTGGCTTACTCGAAAAATAGTTTATTGTAAAGCAAACCTAAATCTGTGTTTTTTTATGAACAACCCGTTTGGAACAGTGGTAGTGAACGCTGCCTTTGGTCCAAGGGTTGCGGGTTCGATCCCCGCACAGTACAAAAATGTGTGTGCATGAACATGTCTGTTTGTATTGGTCTGGGTATTTCCTATGTATTATAAGTATGTATTTAAACAAAGGTAAGTATTATATGTATATATTTGTAATCCCACTATTGATTCTGATATCTGTAACACAGGTGCTTGAGCTACCTATCTTGGAGTCAGATCAATGTATGTGATGTTGTGAAATATTTATTATTTATTTATTATTGCTTAAATTAGGCAGGATAGCAGGCCGCTCATAGACATCAACAATGCCGAAGCACAGTCATGCCGCTGCCTACCGTGAAAGAAGACTCTTTTTAAGCCTTAAACGAGGCTGTCACAGCGATTAAAAAGGACATGTCATAGCGATCAGGGAACACCGCGGCCGGAAGCTCATTCCAGAGATTGCTTGTTTGTGTCATTAGCAGACAAACATTGGTGTCTCATAAAATATCTAATTTGTTGTGAAAGGTTCTAATTCGCATTACAGTACTCTTCCATATTGTTATCATCACCAACATATTGATGTCTCCAATGCTGGGGCATACGAGCACAGGCCTATCCTCACAATAGATGAATTGAAAGAAAGAAAAATTTATTATTTTGGACATCACAACACTACATACGAGTACAACAACATTAGTTACAAAAGAACAAACAAAAAAAAAATAGGTAGATACAGAAAAAAAAGAAATCAACTGAAGGAAAAATAAAATAATGAGTACAAATAACCAGGCAGTGCAAATAATATATTGTGTGTTGTGACCTCATCACCTCCATGTCACCATCACCGTCATGACCTTTTTCAGGGTCATGACATAGGCTGAGTGGGGGACATTTATATATATATATATATATATATATACGCTGTCCGCTTCAGCTGCTGCTAGCATCCCCTATGCGCTGCAGTGTCGAGGCAGCCCCATCAGCCCCCTGAAGGCGTTATTATATTGGGTGCGTAGGGCCTTGTACGCTGCCTGGGTGTAATTTATCCACAGGCTGTGTAGAGTAAGTGGCAATATGCTTTAAAGAGCGTTATTTTTACATTTCTAGTGCAGCATGCAAACCCGCGTGATAGCATATTTGCCCTTACGCAGAGTGCCCTGCGATCCCACTTTAAGCTTCGTTATCGCTATGAGTGTTCTTTTTTAAACGAGGTCTGAAAAGAGTTCTTCTGTCATGGTCGATATATACCGAAGAAACTAGTTTTTTTTTACCAAAAACAGTGTAATTAAGCAAAATTAAGCAAAGCTAAGGCCACTCTCCCCCATAGATAAGATGCTTACGTAATACTTGAACGACCTCATAATAATGTCTACCTATTTTTGTTTATTTCGGTATTTTTTTTTATGTGATAGGTGGCAGACGAGCAGACAGATCACCTGATGGTAAGCAATTGCCGCCGCCCATGGACACCCGCGACACCATAGGAGTCACAAGTGCGCTGCCAACCTTTTAACCCCCCTTTCCCCGGATTTGGCCTCCAGTACCCTCATTCACGCAGCAGAACACAGCGCAGTGCTGCTTCACGCTAGTTTTCTTTGAGGCCGTGGAATGACTCCGGTCGAGCTGGCCTATTCATGCCGAAGCGCGTCTCTCGCACGGTTTAAAGTCCAGAAAGAGTGAACTAACTCCAGTAGACTCAGCTAGGCGAGGTGAAGGCAGGTGGAACAAATCATGTCCAAGCTGTGCCCTAGAATTTGTCATTATCTTAGCGTTTTGTCTCGGTTGCGCCCCAAGCTGTCGCTTCAGAGCCCAGGATCCACTTAGTTGTGCCCTAGAACTGGCGGATAAAATCCTAGTCATCCCGTATCAAGATGATCGCAGCCGGCGTTTTTAAAGTTAAGGTAACGGGTAGGGCACACTTGCGACGCCAATCGATTTTATTTTTTCGCTACTAAACCGGATCTATTTGAAACAATTTGAGGGTTACAACCTCTCGGCAAACACTTATACTATTTATTAAATAACCATGCACAATGGTTGGGTCCGTTTTTATACGCGAAAAATTGATTACCGCCAAAAGCGGCCACTTTTAGCGTGAACCATTTTTTCGCGTACAAAAACGGACCCAGCATTTGTGCGTCGTTATTTAATAACTAGTATAAGTGTTTGGGCCGTGTGGTCCCCGGCAGAGTAGAATAGGCCACCCTCACTCTTACCGAGGTGTCGTAAAAGGCGACTAAGGTAAAGCTGCTGGCATGATCATCAGCACCCAGAGAAGGAAAACTCTGCATTTATATCAAGACCCTCGCCAACCCGTCTGCCAAGCGTGGTGAGTATGGCAATTACCCCTCATGTGATTGAGGGAGGCCCGTGCCCCAGCAGTGGGGACTTAAATGGGCTGACGATGACGATGATAAGTGTTTGCCGAGAGGTTGTAACCCCAAAATTGTTTAAAATATATCCGGTTTAGTAGCTAAAAATTAAAATCGGTTGGCGTCGCTAGTGCAATCGCTTTAGACTTAGACTTTAACGTAAAGGTTTTATGTTTGGCTTGAATATCTGTTGTGAGGCTATAAAGCGTGTAGTAAACAGTCCCCCTATGAATACACGGGAAATGAAAAATACATGTACCTATATGAAATCACAGTATAACAATAAAGAATTTATGCTTTGAAAAGCGGGTTTTTTTCTATTTGATTTCTTAAAGTAACTTCAGATCAGTACATATACTTTAAATAAAAATATACTAATCAATATTTATCTATTTCGCCGTGTGGTCCCCGGCAGAGTAGAATAGGCCACCCTCACTCTTACCGAGGTGTCGTAAAAGGCGACTAAGGTAAAGCTGCTGGCATGATCATCAGCTCCCAGAGAAGGAAAACTCTGCATTTATATCAAAACCCTCGCCAACCCGTCTGCCAAGCGTGGTGAGTATGGCAATTACCCCTCATGTGATTGAGGGACGCCCCTTGCCCCAGCAGTGGGGACTTAAATGGGCTGATGATGATGAATCAATATTGGTACGTGGTATAAACTCTACTGTTTTCTCATTCTTAAGTTTATAGTTAATGAATGTTGTTTAAGCTTCTGGTGCAGTACAAAGTACTTAGCAGTTTTAAAATACATTATTCTTACGCTCGTGCGTGGAACTGTGGAATGAGCTTCCAGCCGCGGTGTTCCCTGATCGCTAAGACGTCCTTTTTTAAACGAGGTTTGAAAAGAGTTCTTCTTTCACGGTAGGCAGCGGCATGACTGTGCTCCAGCATTGTTAATGTCTATCAGCGGCGGTTACCGTTTACCATCAGATGAGCCGCATGCTCGTCAGCCTATTTTTTGCAATAAAAAAACATATTTTATGAATTCAACCTCTTAGGGGTAGAACGCGGGTTTATATTTACGCCCGTCATTTTGAAGTTGGAGTAGCGTGGGCGGGATAAATAAAATAAGGTGTGACAGAAAATCTCGGTAAGGAATGTAAAGGCGATTGCACAAAGTTTTTTAAGATTACTCCTAGTTGAACATAAATACTTATTAGCTATAAATAATATTTCGACACTCGGGACCGTAATGTAACGTTGGTTAAGCATTAAACACAGACTATGTACTCGTTCAATGTCCGTTGGCAACTTTCATATACCCAAAGTAAATGTTTACTTTGGAGATAGTACTTTGAAAAAAAGACTGCTATGGTAGTCTTTTTTAAATAGTTTTCCAGAGGGCATTTGACGGGAACCAGTCTTGAGCGACGTGAATGACATCGCACAGTCAAGTGTTTAGCGTGGTACTGATCTGGTCTGACCACCGGGTTAGGCTTCTTCTTCTCGGTCTTTTCCCGCCACTTTGCCTGACAGAGGCAGTTTCTCCAGATTGTCCCCTCTTTTCCTGGCGACGTGTCCGAAAAACTCGAGACACCTTCTCAGGCATAACGTTGAAAGCCTCATTGGTATCTCGATTTCAGCAAGGATCTTTCTAGTGGATCCAAAGCATTTTACGCCAGCACCAATTGCCCGGTCCAAGTCCCAGCAACAGTCAAAAATATATTTAAAAACAAACTGAAAAAGTATTTTCTTAATTTATTTTAGAATTATGTAACTTATTCATGCCCTGCGACAAGATGGGATTTTGACATTCGAAGTCTGGCTGGTGTAGGTTGAATGAGAGTGGCCGAAAATCGGGAGCAGTGGCGTGCATTAGGGGAGACCTATGTCCAGCAGTGAACGAGTGTGGGTTGCTGATGATGAACTTATTAAGACTCATCCGATCCTGTAGACACACTGTGTAAATAGTTTTGCAAGATGAGTGCGTAAGTTTAATAATACACAAATAAATAATAATTGTCTGACCAATCCTTAGTCTAGCCAAATCCATATCTATAATAACATCATGTTTACCAATCCGCAAATGGACAAAAAGTTTACTCACCAGCAAATCTATTGATTGTCGGCATTCTAGATAAATAGCCTAAGTTTTTGTAGGTTAAACGATCCGTGAGTGCTTAAGTGCGTTTATGTTCTTTTTTTATGTGCAATAAAAACTTATTATCTATTTATCTAACTGTAGTTTTATCCAACAAGATTTCTTTATTTTATCGAATGGATCAAATAAATCCGCATACCATCCAGACAATGGCGGCGCGCACCAAAAGGTTTGGCTCCTCGTTCCTGCCCCGAGCCATCAAGGCATGGAATGCCCTCCCAGCTCATATGTTTCCTCCTTCATACAATCCGGGGTCTTTTAAGCGGGGCGTGAAGCGGCATGTCGTCGTCGGTGGTGGCTGTCGTCTGCGATGACGGCAATATCGTTGAATGGTCATATGTAACCTTCTGATACTGAAGAAGGTCGCAGTGGAAAAAAAAAACCGGAATAATAGCCGCAATAGTACCGCATATGTAGTAAATTGTATTTTCATATCCGCAATATAGTTAAACATGACACATAAACAAAGCACATACAAAACACTCGTAGGTATTTAGCGCCTGATTACAGACGTCGCCCTGTTGCTCTAAGTTGGTTTAAGTACCGGGCCCTGATCTCAGGGTCGAGCGAAAAGTATTTTTCGATTTTTTCGATCATAGTCCGGGTTTGTGATCACCAATCCGCATTTGGCAAGCGTGGTGATTAAGCCTAATCCCATTATACTTACATATTGATTAAGCAATAACTTGATTTCTATGATGGAGGCCTTTGCCCTGCAGTGGAACAGTTTATAGTCTTATACTTTTACAGACAAAAAACCCGACTACCAAAAAAACACGCTCTAAAAAGTACGAAACAAGAAAACTGTGTCTGCTGAAATTATTATGCCGTATTGCCGTGGTCGTATGCCACATTGATTGAATTTTATTATTATAATGAATCTGTGCGCTCTTTACGATGTTTTCCCTCAGCGTCGAGCGCTGGAAAGGGCACGATAGGATGGTGATGCCTGTGCTTAATGCTAAGTGAAGACTTTGATAGGTTAGGTAGTCAACTCTCAAAGTCAGTCAAAGTCACAGTCACTCAATAAAACGACAGTATTTATAGTTACTGACGGTTTAGTGTTTTATCGACCTGTGGATTCTGTTGAAACTATATACTTTCACAACAAGTAGTTCACGTGACAACGTAACGTACTCGACACCCAATGAACAGTGTTAAAAAAACTCTAATTCAACAATTACGTAATTCAACAATTATTATATTTACATTACTTTGCGACACTCTACCTACTGCATAAAATGGCACCTTTATAAACTAAAAATCACTAAATAAAACCTTTGAATTGCATCACACGATAGGATTAATTCTTCGACCGTCCACAGAATTTCCCAAAGGAAACTTTAAACCTAGGCAATTTGATGTGGCTTGCTGTCTATAACTCGCCTTGTCTACATTTACGATACTTCGCCACTGATTGTAATATAGATAAAGCTACATTTTGTTATGGATAACCACTACTTCGTCGTAGAGATGCGCCGAGTACTACTTTTATCCAGTACCGAGTATAGGTACGGAGTATAGGTACTCTGTTCAGTTTTGGGTCACAAAAATGTGTTCTGTTTTCAGTTATAAGTATTTTTAAGGGACTGCTTTCATGTACTGTTTTAAACTTTCATAGTCACTAACATTAGAATAATTATTTATTTATTAACGGGATTCTTACCATGTACCTTATTTATGAGTTTCCGATATTTTGGCACTTATTGAACAATGGTACCGCGGGTGCACGTAATAAAAGACTGCGAAGGAGGGTAGTCCGTTTTGTTTGCCAGTAACAACTTACGCGCAAAAACTTTAGTCACTCCGTGACCATGGCCCTTGCAACAGTGCCGAAATATCGGAATCTCAAAGATAAGTTTGATGGTAGAAATTTCCTAAATAACTATTCTAATAGAAAGCATGTTTGTTACCTTATTTTTGAGTTTCCGATATTTTAGCACTGCTAAAAGCGTAGTGGTTATTAAATTAGCATTAAAGCTCTTGTTATACTTATTGTTGTTTATACTGTAACCATTTTACTTGCAGCTGTGCCGAACACGATCAACTATTCTAATGTTAGTGACCGTGAAAGTGTGATTTTGGTAATTCTGGAAGTTTTAAATTTCCAGAATTACAAGAATCATAATTCTCTGTCATATTTATGTTGCAAATTATTAAAATACTTATTAACATTCTTACTAATATTATAAAGGCGAAAGTTTGTTTGGATGGATGTATGGATGTTTGTTCCTCTTTCACGCAAAAACTACTAAACGGATTTTAATGAAACTTTACAGTAATGTAGCTTATAGATCAGAATAACACATAGGCTATAATTTATAAAGATATTGTGTGAACGCAGACGAAGTCGCGGGCAAAAGCTAGTATATGTATAAATCATCCTGTTAAATTTCATTTAATGCACATGATAATTTTATTTAGACTGAGTCTCGTCATTGGAGTTATTCTCGACCGAGTAAGAGTATTACAAAAACTCCCGAGTGCAACGAGCACCGAGTAATAAACGAGTACATTTTTATTCCCAGGGGAAACCATAATGGCCAAGGTGGTGTGTGGGACTCTAACCCTACCCAAAACCCCTGGGATGTATGTCTCTGCGCAATATCGGAAACCACACAGCCGAGACTAGACCGCATCCGCTGATCGCGCTCGCCACTTCACCCCTACTTGGCGCAAAGCAGCCCTTCATTGCTGTACGACCTATCAGGACACCCGGTAACGTCGTCCCACGCGGAGTTGTATAGAGCTAGCCCCTCCCCGGCAGTGGATACGCTCACGTACTCCGAAGGCTCGTTTAGTCGCCTCTTACGGGAACACCTTGGCAATTGGCATTATTATTAAACGCCCCTAGCCACAGGGCACATTAATAAACGAGTACTTGGCCCATCTCTAGTGAAAATACTCTTGACCCTGGAATACTGCCAGCACGTAACGTTGTGCTTATCCACTAAGTCTACAAGTAGCTTAAGCAACGTACACAACGGGTATATACGTGACTTCAGTAAACTGGCTAATATGAAAGACTATAGCTTGTACTCGTAGCTTAAGCTACATTTTGGTTCGAGGCCAAACAATGTGAAGCTATTTTAATAGTAAGCATTTAGCCTCGTCAGGTTATCCAGTAGATTAAATTGATAGGTTTTCTAATTAACATAAGTTAGGCTAAACCTACTTAACTTGCATACCTGATTCGTAAGTTATGTTATAATAAGTAGGATAACGATTCGGCTTGAATAGCCCGATCGGAGTGATACCAGGGACTCACAGAAAACCGGTATAAAGCAGCGCCTGCTCTATGTTTCGCTGAAGGAGTGAGAGTACCGTAGGTCTAACCGGAGGAGAAAGGGATTTCAAAGGTGGGCACCGTACTTATGACTGCACTGTTTTCCCGAGTGTAAATGGCGTTGGCAATTGTTTTCCATCAGGTGATCCATTGTCACCTGTCACATAAAAAACATCGTATTGTTCGAACGATAGATAGATAGATAGATATTCTTTATTGCACAACAATAAAATACAAGCATGATACAACAGCAACAGACAGTACAATAAGGCGGTCTTATCGCTTGTAGCGATTTCTTCCAGACAACCTTTGGGTAGAGGAAAGAAATATCGTATTCGTAATAATAAGGGAAGGCAGTGCAAAGTAGTTTAAGAAATGAAATTGAGAATGGCAGAAATATACATTATTTTATATATTAATATTATTACATTACATAAATAATAATAAACAATACATACATACCCAATAATAATATATGCATACATAATTTATAACAAAAATTCAATAAAAATATTTCTTATAGATAGGTATAAATGACCAGAGAGTAGAAGGAATATAAAAAAGGAAGAAGAGACAAGGAAAAAACAGTGTACCTATTTATAGAGATGGGAAGTGAGTTTTGACACGGGACTTGAATATAGGAAGGGATTGTGATTTCCTGATTGGAAGGGGTAAGGAGTTCCAGAGACGAATGGATTGAACAGTAAAGGATTGTGAATAGGATTCTGAGGAATGAGGAGGGAAGCTAAGATGGAGTTTGCGGCATGACCGCATTTCTCGACCGTCGGCAGGTTGCAAGAATTGGAATCGCTCTTTGAGATAAGCTGGAGCTTTGAGTTAAATAAGACGGTATATAACAGAGAGAGGACATGAAGGTCGCGACGCCGACGAATGGGGAGCCAGTTAAGCTGTGCACAAAACTCAGAGACATGATCATATTTGCGTAGGCCAAAAATGATGCGGATGCAGAAATTTTGAAGGCGCTCAAGCTTATTGAGAAGTTTTTCACTGAGGTCAAGGTAACAGCAATCTGCGTAATCCAGAATAGGTAAAAGTAAAGCCTGTACAATAGCAACTTTGGTAGGTATCGGCAAGAAATTTGGCAGTCTATTTATCGCGCCCGCTGATGCAAACTTTTTCTACTGACCTCTCCCACTTGCGCATCCCAGGATAAACAATCATCCATAAATACACCCAAGTTCTTAACTTTCCTGCTATAGGAGATATGGACTCCGTCAAAAGTGACAGCTGGCAGAGACCCCCAGTCAATCCTTGCAATCAACCGCGGGCCACCAACTATCATCACCTGTGTTTTGGCAGGGTTGACCTTGAGTCCGAACGAGCTGCTCCATTCCGAAATGCGGTGCAAGTCCGCATTTAGGATCTGTACAACGTCTGTAAGGTTATCAAGACTACCCTGCGAATAAAGTTGAAGGTCGTCTGCATAGAGATGGTAGGATGAAGTAAGATTATGAGTTATGTTATTAATGAAAATTGCAAAGAGGAGAGGAGACAAGACGCCACCCTGCGGTACACCGGCGCTAATATCACACCATTCAGAGATAACATCATCAGCACGGATTCGTTGCCGGCGTCCAAACAAATAACTATGAAACCAGTCAATTACTGTTGGAGATATGTTAATAAAACGCAACACGCCAAGCAGGATGTCAGAATCCACGGTGTTGAAAGCATTACTAAAGTCCAACAAAGCTAGTACTGTGAGATGTTTGATGTCCCTACCATGGCGTATGTCATCAGTAATCTTGACGAGAGCAGTAACCGTACTATGACCTGGGCGGAAACCGGATTGGAGCGGGTTGAAGAGTTGATTTTCAGAGAGGAAACGGCTGAGCTGTTGATGAATAACTCTCTCGAGGACTTTGGATAGGAATGGTAAAATGGATATAGGTCGGTAATCGGAGAGAGAAGATGGCTTGGATTTCTTAGGAAGTGGTATGACCTGAGCATCTTTCCAGGCAGTAGGAAAAGTACTGGTGGACAAGGAGTGGTTAAGAATGTGAGTAATGACGGGGGTGAGGATGTCAAGGAGGGGTAAGATCATGTTACGGCTAATGCTATCGCTGCCGACAGCGTTAGATGCAATGGAAACGAACGATTACATTTTCTATTAGTATATCCGCTGTTTTTCTATCGATTTTCCCTGAGGCCGTGGTATTTCTCAAGTCGAGCCGACTCATACATGCTAAAGTGAGGCTCTCCCACGGTAAAACGGTAGTGGTCGTAAAGTATTTACCGCAGAAGCGCCCATGTTGGTTTGATATTCTGATTTCTACCAGGACTTAACAGCGTAAGTAGAAGAAATGAAAATTACAAGTCCCATAATGACTCCCAATATCGTTTTTAATTATCCAATCCATTGAGGTTATAAAAGAAGCTACTCTAGCCAGGGGTTGCGAACCAACGGCTCGCGTGTCAACATTAATGGCACGTAGGTAACACAATATTTTTGCGTACGTTAATGAACACATAATTTACTCAACTGGCCGGATGGCGCATTTGGTAGTGACCCCTGTATCATACGCTAAAAGTCGTGCGTTAGATCCCCACCTGGAACTACATTCGTGTGATGAATACTTGTGTTTGTTCAGTCATCATTTCAGCCAAGAGACGTCCACTGCTGGACATAGGCCTCCCCCAATGTTCTCCGCACAGATCGGACCTGTGCCGCCCGCATCCAATGGATTCCCGCTATCTTCACCAGATCGTCGGTCCACCTTGTGTACGTGGCCTCCACTCGAGGATGGTCGCCTCCAACGGCCGTCTGTTCTCCTCGCTATGTGCCCTACCCATTGCCCCTTGAGGCATGCAATCCTTTGGGCTATGTCTGTGAACTTAGATCTCTGGCGGATCTCATAATTTCTGATACGATCACGCAGGGAGACTTCGAGCACAGCCCTCTCCATTGCACTCTGAGTGACTGAGCCTCCTTAATCGGCACATTGTAAGCGGCCATGTTTCGGTTCCGTATGTCATCACTGGCGAAAGTCATCAATGCGTGTATGTTACACGCATTGAAGACTTTCGTCTTGAGACACTGCGGTAGATGGGCCGAAAATGCTTGTTCAGTGTCTGGTGTAATTTAAATGTATTTAAGTAGGTATATATGTGTAATTTCTGTGTTATCTGATATCCGTAACATAAGTACAACTTTGTACGGAAACTGGTCACGAGTACGAGATGTTGTATGAATTAATAATTACGGAGAGTGAATTCCTGCAAAATACGAACAGTGATAGGTAGCAGATGTAATATTCCACTACCTATCTCGAGTCCAGATCCATGTTTTGTGTGTTGTTGATTTTTTTTTTTATGTGATATAGGATGCAGACGAGCGACGGATCATCACCTGATAGGAAGCGATGGAAAGCGGTGGAGTC
>CM032468.1:21209744-21237234 GCA_019059595.1 Marasmia exigua
CATGTTCCCCCCCCCCCCCCCCCCCCATTTATTATTTGCAAAAAAAAACAGCAAGTACCAAAAAATAGTTTCGACTACTCCGATTGTTTTTACATTTAATGATACATAATCGAATTCGAGTAAATACCTTGTTGTTACCCCTGTGGTCCCCGGCTGAGTAGAAATAGGGCCCCCCCTCACCATCTTACCGAATGTGTCGTAAAGGCTATTAGGTAAAGCTGCTGGCATGATCATCAGCACCCCAGAAGGAAACCTGCATTTATCAAAACCCTCGACAACAACCCGTCGCCAAGCGTGGTGAGTATGTTAATACACCTCATGTGCTTGGAGGGAGGGGGCCCGTGCCCCAGCAGTGTGGGACTCAAATGGGCTGGATGATGATGATGATGATGATGATGATGACTCCGATCATTGCTCATGACTGAGTATCGTAGTCATCAGCGGATGTGGATGGGTCACATTAATATAATTACTTGCTTTTGAACCTTATCTCTAGCGTTTAAGGTTTGGAATTATACAACGTGTTCTTTTTGATATCCCATAACTCTGAGGTCATATTATATAGGTTAAAAAAATACAAAAAATCACAGAACATGTGGTCCAAAAATGCATAGTTTTGAAGATATCTTCAATGTTTATTAAATTAGTTCAAAAATTATCACCCTTATGACGAGTCCTTAATTTTTGCAACGTTGCCACACTTACGCTAATAAAGTATAAATTCAGCATGTTGACAAATAGTACTTCTCCTACACTTCATTGATGAGTTAATTCATACTCAAAGCTAAGAAAATGCGACGTTGTCGTATTTCACATAAAGGTGTTAACTACTTAAGCTAGCTTGAATTATTCTATCGCATTATTTTGTATGAAAAATTAATACGAAAAATAAATGTAATTTGAATGAATGAATGAATGAATGAAAACTTTATTTGGCACAATACAAAACAAGAAAACTTAATTAGAAACATAACCTAGACATAAATCATTAACAAAAAGTAGGACAACATTATCCCTGTATGCGCCAAAGAGGCGGCCGCTCAGCATTAGTCGGTGCTGATCCAAGAGACCCACCCCGACGCTGGTTTTCAGCGACTACCATAACATTATTGAATATAAATTCACATGCTATTCGATTCTATTAAATTGTCTGAATAATACCCTAGAGTTATGGTACATAAAAACACGTAGTAGAATCGAATAAATCCTTAAAGTGCATATAGTATTTATATTAAATTACGCAGCTTCTTTTTTTAAATATACTGCTGAGTACTTCACACCCGGTCTTATCGTCCCTAAACTAGCATTAAGCAGCGCATGCGCCTTGTTTTGCCGAGTAAGTGAAGGTAACGGAGGCCCATTCCGAAAGAAGGGGAGTTTGAAGGTGGCCAGTGAAGTTGTGACTCCACTTATGCTAAGTGCGTCCATAGGACACAAGCGTGGAAAAAAGCCCACGCTTCGGCATGAATGAGCCGGCTCGACTGGAAGTGATACCACGGACTCACAGAAAAGCAGCGTGAAGCAGCGCTGTGTTGTGTTTCGCTGGGTGTGTAAGGGTACTGGAGGCTCAGTCCCGGGGGAAGGGGAGTTCAAAGTTTGCCAGCGCATTTGTGACTCAACTGATGTTAAGTGTGACCATAGGATGCGGAAATCACTTACAGTCAGGTGATCCGTCTGCTTGTTTGTCACTTTACACAAAAAACTCCAATAGTTTATCTAGAGAGATTTAATACCTTCAGATATTCTCCACACTTCACCTACACTTCAGCTATTCTTCAGATATCTATTACAGCAAAGTAGGAAAATAACGTAAAAATCGAAAACACTTAACAATGCAAACAGAAAAGAATACCGCCATAACTCATGAGGGCTTACACTGTTTTGACTTATAGCGTCCGTCCGCACACAATACGTCTACCTCAAGTTGTTTTTGTTGCAGAGAGACTGGGAAATCTACTTTTTTAACCCCCGACGCCATAACTACGGGGTGTTATAAGTTTGACTTGTCTGTGTTTGTGTGTGTGTGTCTGTGTATCTACATATGGCATCGTAGTTCCCGAAATAATGAAACGATTTTGATTTTGTTTTTAGGGTCCGAAAATAAAATTCTAAGTCAACGCAAAAGTACAACCATTGATACCGCATATTTTGAAACTCGCAACTACACGCAAAGGAATTAAAACCTAATGACCACTTCCCGTTGGCATAGAATCTCGAAATTTGGTAAGAAGCAATAGCTTACAGCACAGGTAACAGAAAAATTCCGAAAAGCTTAAAATTTTAAGTAGTTATACCACCAAAAAAATTGTGATTGTAACATAATTGTAGTTACAGCAATGACCGCGAGTTATTGTACTACGTATGGGGAGGGCAACATTTAAGAAGACGAAAATATAGCCTTCTTCATTATATTCCGACGTTCTTTTATCGAAATGATATGTGTTAATATAGATAAAGGATTACTTAAAACGTTAAAGAGATCTTTGTCTTAAATTTATGCTCCTCCATCTTTCCCCATTGTAATGTTATGAATTTCATTTTGCAATAAAAATACATAGTTATGACTCGATTGTCGTAATGAACGAACTTTGTAACCTTGCAGGTATTGTACGGAACCCTCGGTGCACGAGTCGCGACTCGCACTTGGCCGGTTTTTTTTTTGTTTCAAAGATGAATAAGGGGAGAGTGTTTTTAGCCATGTTGGATAAAATTCGATCCAAGATGGCTGCCGTCACAAAGATATGGATTGTATGTTTTTACACAACTCCCATAATATGGGTATCATATAAAAGGGCTTGAGTAGCAAAATATATTTATTGCGACAATTTTTAAAACCAAGATGGCCGCCGTCAGCGGGTTTTTTAAATTTTCAATTTAATTTGTATTTGGAACGTACTAAAATAGCGTATCACTATTCACCAGTTAGGATATCAGGTATTTTTATATGGAGACGAACGAGCAGAAGGATTAGCTGATGGTAAGCGAATACCGCCTACCATGGACCTCTTCTACATCAATGCAGACAAATAAGTTTGCCGCTGGCCTCATAAAAATGAATTCACTCGTTTTAAGGTTTGAAGGTCACAATCCATTGGTCCGGAAAAGTCGCCGCAGGCGATAGATAGTACAGTCAAAGAACGAAAAGGTTCGTCAGTTTACATTTTGATTAGTTTAATATGCTTTGGAGCACTTAATTACCTTTCGTAAATTTGTCACAGTAATACCTGTTGCACAAAAAATTATGCTTAACTGTTAGATCAGAAGGTTCAGATTTGCTTGTAGCAGACATTGATTCCTTTTGATGTAAAGAAAATTTTATAGAAGGTTGGCAGATTTATTTAAAACGGTATGTTGGTATAACTGATTTGCGCCGTGCAAGCGAAAATTTACCTTAAAGTGCCGATCCTTTTTATTCTCTGTACCGCACATTACAAAGTTAAGTTACGTAAGCCGTGTGGTCCCGGCAGAGTAGAATAGGCCACCCTCTCTCTTACCGAGGTGTCGTAAAAGGCGACTAAGGTAAAGCTGCTGGCATGATCATCAGCACTCAGAGAAGGAAAACTCTGCATTTATATCAAAACCCTCGCCAACCCGTCTGCCAAGCGTGGTGAGTATGGCAATTACCCCTCATGTGATTGAGGGAGGCTCGTGCCCCAGCAGTGGGGACTTCAATGGGCTGATGATGATGATGATGACATTACAAAGTTATGCTTCCATATACCTTGGTCTATATTGATAATGACGTAAAAATATAGAAAATGCTTAAACTAAAAATGCAAATACATTGCCTGGCACGTTTTAAATTGATTGTTTTCTGATTGACATCCTTTATCCATTTACGTTGGTATTTTCATCAGTTATTTGGTTGTTTTATTTTACTTTATTTACTATCTTGCAGATAATATCCTTTTTTTTTTTTTTTTTTTTTTTTTTTTTTTTTTTTTTTTTTTGGTTTCGCAGGGGGAATGCCGCCGGCTCAAGAGATGAGCCGACTACCTTATGCATACCAGACCACCGGGGGGTGGCCGGGTTATGTGGGGCTCTCCTTTGGCGGGGGGCTTCTCCCAAGGAGAAGCCAGGCAAAGGCATACCCACTAAACCCCCTGCGGTTCTCCCTCATCGCCCATATTGGGGAGTATCATGGTGATACAGCCAAAGCCTCCCTCCACGATATTCCCCGGGCGGATGTCCGCCTATACGGCGGACTAGGCGGTTCCTCCCCCGGACGTGCCGGGAGAGGGGATAGGGACAGCCGGGAGAACTGAGCCGTCCCTATCGGGCAGCAAAGGGAGCCTGTGCAATGCTGGTGCTGGTGCCCCCGTACCACGCACCAGCGGGCTCCCTTCGCGGAGAGGGGGGAGACGCGCATCTGCTCGGCGTCTCCTCCCCCTCCTCACCCTTCGGAGCGCGCTTGCGAGGGGATCTCGCTCTCGCTCGCGCTCCGCCGCCTCCTTCGCTACCATGACGTGCTCGCAGAAGGCAGCGAAGGCCTTCCAGGCCCCATCGCTCGCTAGTATAGATCTCGTTATACTAGGGAGGGAGAGGTCCTGGCCGACCGCCGCTACCAGCGCCTGACGCTGCGGGTCCCACGGCACACACTCCGCAAGGGTGTGGTGTGCCGTGTCCTCCGCAGCGCCGCACTCATGGCAGGAAGGCGCCTCCTCCCGTTGTATTTTGTGCAGATAATAACCGAAGCACCCATGTCCGGTCATTATCTGCACCATACGGAAGGAGACGGAGCCGTGGTGACGCTCAAGCCAATGGTCTAGGACCGGGGCGAGCGCGTCGAGGGTTCTCCGGCCGTAACGGGCAAGGCCGAGGTTCTCGGACCATCGCCTCAGGAGGCACTTCCGTGCCTCCTTCCTTACGGCCTCCCGCTCGACGGGGCAGAAGCGGTTTCCTTCTGCCCTCCTGTCCACCGTATACTTATAGACGGCGGACAGCACCACAGCTTCTGACTCCCATGGGGGGGTCTCAGCGAGCACACAGGCGGCGTCGAAACCTACCGTTCGGTAGGCTCGAGCGACCCGCAGCGCTATCGCCCGCTGAGGCCTCCGCAAGAGGGGAATATTTTCCCGTCTTGCGAGGGAGTCGGACCAGACTGGCGCCCCGTAGAGCGCCATTGACCGCAGAATGCCGGCATAAAGACGCCGGCACCTGGAGCCTGGTCCCCCCAGGTTGGGCAGCAGCCACGACAGCGCGTTTGCTGCCTTCAAGAGCCGTGGTAGCATCCCGGTGAAGTGCGGGCCAAAATGCCACCACGGGTCTAGTGTCAGGCCAAGATAGCGCATCTCGGCCTTGACTTCAACCTGGGTCCCTCCAATGCAGATATGCGCGCCGGAGGGAGGACGCTGCCGAGGCCGTGGGAAGAAGAGAGCCTCGGTCTTCTCCAGTGCCACCTCGAGGCCGAGGAGGCGCATCCTCTCCACGACTAGGTCCCCGCCGCTCTCTGCGAGAAGAGCGGCTTCGCTGAAAGTTTCCCCCATGAAAGTGACAAGAGTGTCATCTGCATAGCAGATAACACTCATGCCATGGGGGAGGTCACCGCGGAGGACCCAGTCATATCCGATATTCCACAGGAGTGGTCCAAGGACCGACCCCTGCGGAACACCGGTCTCAACCGGCTGGCGCTGGAGTTCCCCATTTTTATTAGTAAAGACTACCTCCCTGTTTGTGAGGTAGTCTTTAATAAGGCGGATCAAGTATTGAGGCACTCGGAAATAAGCGAGTGCCTCAATAATGACGGAGTGGGGCAGGGTGTTGAAGGCGTTTCGAATATCGAAACTTACCGCCAACACCCCTTTCCTCTCCGCAGCCGCCTCTCGGGTAATGCCCCGCAGGCGGGTCAGGGCGTCGATCGTCGACCGCCCCGACCTGAAGCCGTACTGGGTCTCTGACAAGTCGGGCCCAATCTCCGTCATGTGCTCAACGAGGCGGGAAGACACCACTTTCTCCATCATCTTCCCTACCTCGTCCAGCAGTACAATCGGCCTATAGGCCGACGGACTGTCCGTTGGCCGACCCGCCTTATGAATCAGCACCAGTTGGCCCTGCTTCCATATTTTTGGGAACCTCCCGACTCTTAGGCAGCGGTCGAAGAGGTCCCGAAAACGCCTTTCCATCTCCCCGATGGCTATCGCAACCACCTTAGCTGGAATGCCATCGGGGCCAGGGGCGGTCTTCTTGGCACGAAGACGTATTTCTGCCGCTCCAAATTCCTCCGTGGAGATGGGTGGGATCTCGTCAACCGCGGGGAAGGGAAACACCCCTTCAGGGGGGGGCATTCTTGGAGGGTCGAAATCGGTGCGGAGCGGAAAGAGTGTCCGTACCACCCTCCCCAGGAGCTCTGGTTGGAGGGTCTCAGACACTGGGGGGCCAATGGGGCGCAGCTTATTGCGGGCTGCTTTATATGGCCGCCCCCAGGGGTCCCGGTCGAGACCCTCTAGCATTTCTTGACGCGCTGCGTCCTTGGCCTGGCTAATTGCTACCTTAAAAGACCGCCTAGCCTCTCTATAGGCTTCATATAAGCGGTCCTCATTGGCCAGGTCCCTCCTCCGTCGTCGTCTGCTCCTGGTAAACGCCCTCCGAGCGGCATTGCAGGCTATCCGGAGTCCTGCGAGTTCTTCTGACCACCAATAGATGGCGTGTCGGGGTCCTGGGCGGCGGGACCGAGGCATGCTAGCATCGCATACCTCGGTCAGGGCGCTCCTCAGAGTAGACGCGGCAGCATCCACGTCTTCCTCTTCCAGGTTCGGATAAAACCAATCCTGGAAGAAGGCCGCCTCCTTGGCCTTGTCCCTGTCTAGGCGGGAGAGAGCCCAACGTGGGAACAAAGATGGTCGATCAGCCGTCCCCTGAGACCCCTGCGCGCTCCGGACCTCGAACCGTATGTAACGGTGGTCCGAAAGTGTTTCGCGGAGATCCACTCTCCAGCCTTCCGTGCGCGCGGCTAGTGCAGGGGTGGCGAAAGTTAAGTCCACCACTGAACCACCCTGCATCCGCACGCATGTTTGGGTCGAGCCCTGGTTGAGTAGTGTGAGACCACTTACCACTGCCCATTCTCTCAAGGTTCGCCCACGGAGGTCTTCTGCCGGGTTCCCCCACGCCATGGACTTGGCGTTGAAGTCCCCAGCGAGTATGATGGGGCGTGGCGCTAAACGGCCTAAAGCCGCGCCGAGGGAGTTCAGGAAGCTTTCGAACTCCCGAAACGGGCGGTTCGGGGAGAAGTATACCCCCCCCACGGCCAGGTCATCCCAGGCTACGACGATGTATCCCACGCCCCTCTCTATAAGAGAAAGGGGGGAAGAAAGGGAGGATGGTCGCCGTAAGATGGCAACTTGTCCGTCCCTATCGCCGAACCAATTGTCAGGGACAAAATACGGTTCGGCGACTACCGCCACGTCAACCTGCCACTCAGCCAGCACCTGGAACATAAGATCCTGAGCTGAGCGGCAGTGGTTGAGGTTCCCTTGGAGGAAGGTGCGATGTCTGGCCGAAGCCATCATTCAGACATCGTACCCCCCTCCATTGAGGCCTCCGTTGTGGCTGCCGTGAAAATTTCGGCGGCTGCAGAAGCAGCCGGACACTTGACGGCTGGCAGCTGCTCTCCTTTCTTTGGTGGGGGGCGGCAGTTCCTCCCCCTCATTGTGTGCTCAGCTGGCCGGCCTGCAGCAGCACAAACGGAGCAGCGAGGCTTCGGAGCTTTGCAGTCTACCGCTTTGTGCCCCCCGTTTCCGCAGCGGTAGCACAGCTCGGAGCGGTCAACGTTGGAGGAGCAGAGAGGTCGGCAGTGGCCAATGCCGCAGCATCGGTAACACCGGAGTGGTTCATCCTCCAGTGCTCTAACGCCCGCTGAGCTCCAGCCGACTAAAAGCCGGCCAGCAGCAATGATTTCTTTGGCGGCAGAGGTGGGACAAAGGACCCGTATTTGACCCATCCCACCACGGCCGGCACGTATTTCGCCAGCCTTGATGGCTACCACATCGCAACCCCCGACTTGCGCCAATTTGTGCACCACGTCCTGCTTTGTAACTGAGTCATCCAAGTCAGTCACTATCAGGGTGGAGCACTTGACGGGACGGGTCACGTGGGCTGCTCCATCCACCGCCTCTCTAAGTTTAGCCGCAAATATGTCAGCGAGGGGCCCACTTTGTGTTCCGGGGAGCACAAATTTTCGAGCCCCCGTTTGTGTGTGACCACTTCTTATCTTATCCAGGCCGAGGGACGCCGCGTCACCAATAGCCTGGCGAGCCCGTGTCATCACGGACTCGTAAGTCTCACCCTTCGAGACCGCCTCAGCTGTCAATGTGAGAACGACGGCTGAGGATTTGGGCACCACCAATTTAGGGGCGGTCGGTCGGCTGGCAGCAGAGGAAGAAGTGGCCTTCCTTTTTTGCTTCTTTCTCCGCGGGGCCTTCGCAGAGGAGGGATCCGTAGCGATCGCCGCGACGTTGGCAATAGTAGATCCCTGCCCCTGTCCGGCTTTCGATTTCCGATTCTTGTGGGCCACCGTCTTCCACCCCTCATTGGTTGGGGTAGTAGCCGGTAACAGTGCGTCTTCCATCTGTCGTAGAGCAGAAGAGGTGGGTGCCACCGGGTCGGCACGAGCCGCTGGCGAAGGCGGGGACACTATATCGCGAGGTGTCTGTCGGGCCGCCACGGCGGCAAAGGATCGCGCCCGTGTGACGGGACCGGTAGCGTCGGTTTCCGGGGTTTTTAAAGAGGTGGATTTGCCCACTCCTTTACCCTTCCTGGACGGAGGGGGTGGAGGGGGCAATGAAACCTTTTGGGTGGCCTCAGTTTCCCGACGTCTGTCCGCCTCTAGGGGGGGGCGGTAGCTGGGCTTAGGGAGGAGCCGGTCCTCCAAGCCTGCTATGCACGCCCGGGTGAATCTTTGCAACTGCTCGGAGTGCTGCCTCAGCATCTCTTTCACGAGCAAGACTACCGGCTCCTCCATTACCTGCGACGCAGATTTAGGCGACGCATCTATGGGTCTCGCGGTTTTGGCCACAGCTGAATTTGCCTTACTATTTCTATTGGAAAGCTCTTTTGTCGCGGATGTAGGCATACCACCTGGAACGCCTTCATCCGCGACTTTAGGAGCGGTCGAAGGAGTGGCCAAAAGAGCGGCCCTCTCCATCTGCACCCTTGCCAACTCCTCCCTTACCACTCTCAGCTCCTCAGCGAGACGTTTGACGGTGGCCTGTAATGCAGTGGTCTCTTCGGAGACGCTACGTTTGGCCATCTCGTTCGCCACGGTATACAGCGAGAGGGTGTGCTCCTTCAGGGACTTCTGACAAGTCCACTTAAGGTTGCCTGATTTATTAGCAACGGCAATGACCTCTTCCACATCCTGCCTCGCCGTCTCTTGCAAGTCGGCAACTGTCATCTCGCTATAGTTGACTTGGGAAGTGCCGTAACCATATTTGGTCCGGCGCTCCCTCATCCTCTTCTCATCTGCAGCGATTTGCTCGTCGAGCTCAGCTTGGGCTAAAGCTCGTTTCGCCGCCCCATCGACATATGCGCCCATAGTGGAGTTCCGGCCACGGCCGCGCTTGGCGCTAGAAGACCTCTTTCTGGGGTCAGTAAAGGACTCGACGTCTGATTCCCTCTCCGACTCCGCGGTCCTCTTCCTCAGGTAGCGAGATAACCGAGAGCAAGGGGCAGAGCCGCTCGCTACCGATTCCATGTCGGATTCTCCGCCTACCGTCTCTTCATTGTCCGTGACGGACCGGAAAAAGCGGCTTCTATCATTACTGGTGGCAGGCGATGGCGTGCGCCTGCTGGAAGGACCAGCCTCGGCCGCCATTGCTTCAGGCTTCTGGGCCTTTTTAGACGCGGCTTTGCCTTTCTTTTTATTAGGCCCCTTTTTCTGCGGCACTACAAAATTATGAGGCTCATGCACCACCTCTTTCTCGTCGGCGGAGAGGCCGGACTGAGCCGGAGCCTCCACCACTAACACATTGGAGTCCTCCAAGTCAACGGTCTCCAAGTCCGATAGGCTCGCGTCCAAGAACGCGTCAAGGTCTTTGGCAAAGGTGCGCACCTTCCGGGTACGCGCCCCTACCTCCAGATCACCGGTATCTATATCATTACTTCCTAAGTCGGAAGCAGTCAAATCAGTGTCAATTTGCTTAGCCAGGTCGTCAGTATTCATAGGGTTTTTCGAGTTTGTTTTTTAGTGTTACAATCCATACTATTCCCACGAGTATAACGGTTCTAAAAGTCCACCACGGCAGAGCCGAGTACCGTGGTAACCCATATACTACAGAGGGTTGGGAGTTCCCCCTGAGTTGGCCGCTAGCAGGCTGGGTATCCCCCCAGCCACCCGAAGGCGACCGACGCCGCGTAGAGCCTCGCGAGGGGCGCCCCAACGCCGGTCCTTTAGGGTTTTTTATTGAGGTTGTCTCCTCTCGGTCCGGGCGGCTAAGCCAAGACCCTGACCCTAGACAGGACCAGATTGAGCCGTAGCTCCGGTGAATCCCTTTTCAGAGTCCCCCGCTCTCCAAGCGCTAACAAGTTAACCCTCACCTAATAGGCACGCTAGACCCTTAGGCTCGGGGTAATTTTTTTAAGAGGGTTTCTTCCTCGCGGTCTCCTCTCAATGAGAAGACCCCCGGCCTCCTCTCAGTGAGAAGGTTACGGTGTGCTGGTTTTGGTCCGCGCCGGCTAAAGCCGGTACCTCCCATATCTGGGGGGCGTTCCCCTATCCGCCACCGGGGGACGCGTCCGATAGCAGACCAGAATAGGCCGACCCGGAGGCCGACCAACTGCCACGGATGCAGATAATATCCTAAGGTATAAGACAAGTAAATATTAAATTCGTATCGTATCGTATTTAAATTTAGCACATCAGCACTACTGCATTCCATTTAAACCCTGCCGATGATTAAACAAATAAATCTCTTTCTGATTTATACCATGTAGTAAACCTAACGGTTCTATATCACTCAATCTCCTAAAAGATAATTCAGGCAGTTAGAGAAATAGCCGTATGGACATCGTTTGTCTGGGACGTCGACATTTATTATGCTGAGATTTGTGATCAGACGATAAATCAGTGACACACGGAGTCCCTCCTTCGGGGATGCCTTTGAGCACATTGACATTAGTCACTAGTCGAGTGCAAGCGCGGATTCATGGGGGGTTTGCCCCCCATATCCTCCCTGGGTTGGATTAACTTCTTTTGTCCGTCATCGATTTTTTACGTCATCTTATTGTGGGATGTTAAGTTCTGATAAACTCTGTTACCAAGAAATTCAAACTTCCCGATTCTGGCATGGCGTGTTCTGTAAATACTGCCGTCTGCGCTACAACCTTTAAACCAACCTTTCACCCGGATTGGGTCTCCGGTACCTCACTCACGCAGCGAAACAGAGCACACTGCTGCTTCACGCCAGTTTTCTATGAGGCCGGGGTATCACTCCGGTCGAGCAGGACCATTCATGCCGAGGCATGGCTCTAAGTCAGTAAGGCATCCTAAGTCTATAGGTATACTAATAAATATATTATATGCACTGCCTGGATATAAATTTGTACTTATTATTTTGTTTTTCCTTTGTTTTGTTTTGTTTTTTTTGTTCTGTATTTTTTTTTTTGTTTGTTTGTTCTTTTGTAACTAATGTTGAACTCTTATATAGTGTTGTGACTTGTGATGTCCAAAATAATACATTTTTCTTTCTTTCTTTCTTTAATCGCAAAACTCGTGACATATGGTAGACATGACAATTAATTTGAAACGGTCAGTAGGTTTAAAGAGAAGTAGCTGATACTCGAGCCAAAAACTCGTGGTAGTCATTGTCATATTTCATTCATAATTCATTAACGCCGTTCATTCACTTTACCGTTAGCCAGGAGTCTTTGCGTTGGGTAAAGTCTACTCATACACACACCAAACTTCCCACCGGAAGTGCGTAAGTTTAGCTAAGCTAATTTGGTCATCGTCTTTTCTCTTTTAGTATACCTCAACACTGGCTTTATAAAATAAAAAATACTGTAGCTTTCCTTCCATATTATTCACGGTTTTGTGATCACACGATAAATCAGTGCCAGAGGGGATCCCAAAGGAGCGCTCATAAAGGACACATTTGTCATTAGTCCGAGTGAGAAATGTACCTTATATTCGTGTTTTGCATTTCCTAACATTTCGACTAGTTTTCAGGAATCTCCTCAGGATTCTCTTGTGAGGTGCGTGGTTCACACGACTGCATTTTTTTTAAATAACGAAAAGAAGAGCACACTGAGAGACCGCGTAAAAAACTTGTTCATTCCGTGAAAACCTTCGATCATTATCTAATCTCAATCGAAGGTGAAAGCCGACAAATGTCTAAAAAGTCGCCTATTTCGGCAATTATTGTCACTATTCATAATGCGGAGGTAATGATATTCATATTTAAAAGTTCCATTCCTTGTCCAATTAAGTAATGGAACTCCTTGCCAAGGTCTGTTTTCCGGACCACAACAGGCATCTTCTAGGTGAACGCGTTATATCCTAGACCTGATCGTCACCTTTCATTAGGTGAAATTGTGGTCAAGCGTTAGCACATAAAAATAAAAAAAAATACAATTTCAAAATGCGATCAAATAATCTTAACCATTTCACGAATTCATCATCATCATCAGCCCATTTAAGTCCCCACTGCTGGGCACGGGCCTCCCTCAATCACATGAGGGGTAATTGCCATACTCACCCACGCTTGGCAGAACGGGTTTGGCGGAGGGTTTTGATATAAATGCAGAGTTTTTCCTTCTCTGAGGTGCTGATGATCATGCCAGCAGCTTTACCTTAGTCGCCTTTTACGACACCTCGGTAAGAGTAAGGGTGGCCTATTCTACTCTGCCGGGGACCACACGGCTTACAACTTTGTTGTAAGTTATCGTTGATGACATGATGTCATGATGTGGGAAATAGGCGGGTGGTTTTCATGAACTGTAAGCTTTTCATGAAATTATCGATAATTTCATGAAATGAGCTTTACAAATGGCCATGGCAAATATTATACAAATAATATGTCCAATTGCTTTAATTGATTTTCACATTAATCTTAAACGTGTTGTTGCATGGTTCAATATTAATAAAATTGATAAAATTTGACAGATAGCAGTAACCTGATGGTGTGACAGTCTGCGTAAGAACACCGCTTTTCTTTATGACATCCGTCTGTTCGTCTGCCACCTAACAGACGGATCACCTGAGCGAGGTAAGCGATTGCCGCCGCCCATAGACACCCGCGACACCAATGGAAGTCAACAAGTGCGCTGCCAACCTTTAAACCCTCCCTTCCCCCGGATTGGGGCTCCGGTACCCTCACTCACGCAGCGAAACACAGCACAGTGCTGCTTCACGCCAGTTTTCTGTGAGGCCGTGGTATCACTCCGGTCGAGCCGGCCCATTCATGCCAAAAGCGTGGCTTTCCCACGGTCATATGATGGTCATACGGCTTATATGATGATACTTAAATCCGGGGTCTTTTAGGCGGGGCATGAAGCGGCATCTCAGCAGGCCATTAGGGTGAGGATGGCAGATTAAATGGGTACTTTGTTAGATCGTTTTGTGCCTGTCAACCTCATATTTGGATTTCACGGCCGCTTACCATCAGGGGCGGAGTGAGGTCATACTGATGGCCTTTCTATAAAAAAAACTGATGGTTGCTGAAATTGTAAATTTGAATGTTTTCCTTCCTTAATAATATAGGTACGATTTAGCTAAATCTATGTACATATTTCTACAATTAGCTCGGCGGTGAGGGAAAATATCGTAAGGAACCCAGCACGTTTTCGGTATTTTCTGAAACGTGTCACCACTATACAGTTCCCGTTATTATCCACAACGTACCCCAGGGACAGACCAGAGCGACAGCCTTAGTTATGCGCACCGGAATTACAACGATAGGATATATGTACGATCCAGCTAAGTGTGTTCCACATCTTACGAATGGCTGTGGATGCGCGCCGCTTAGGCGAGGCGTAGGGCGCACAGACATAAAATGCGCGCGCGGCAGGAGCCCAATCTCGTGCTCGTGATATTTTGAAAACATGGCCGGTATATCACCTGTAAAACCATACAAAAAACTTGTTTTAAGTGATATATGTCGTAATGATAATAAAGTCCACGAGCACGAGAATTGGCTCCCGATTTGCGGACAACTCGTGAGCAATCGCGGAGAAAATTGTGAGATCTGGACGCACTCTTATAATTGTCCACCATGCCAACCATTGCTAATGTCAGCCATGCCACAAACATTTGAATCTCCACGTAAGATTACAACTGAAGATCCGTTCTTAAGACAGAGGACTCGGAATTTTAATTTAAATGTGATTGTTATAACAGTAATATAGCTTGACATTTGTAGGAAATCCATAAATCAGTGTCGTTTGAGAGGCCCTCAAAGGAATGCTTTCGGAGGTAAACATCTGTCACTTCCTAAGATTCACTAATTACGATGTTATTTGTCCCCGATGACGTTAATTTACAACTTGGAGATAGCATTGGTTTAACCGTGGACTGTAAATTAGTAACAATATATGTTCTGTTATTAATGAAATAGTAGACAGTATCCTGGAAATCTTACTCTGATTAATTAGACCAATAGCATGTTTCTTAGTGACTAGTTCTAAATTTTTAGGATTCCGTAGCCAAATGGCAAAAAACAGAACCCTTATAGATTTGTCATATCTGTTGATCTGTTCATCCGTCTGTCTCTCACAGCCACTTTTTTTCAGAAACTATAAGAACTAACCGCATTACGATTTTAACACAAAAATAGGAAAAAAAAAATTGGGGGGTCACCATACTTTGAACTGAAACTCTACATTTTGTTTTTTATCAAACATACACGCATGTTCACGAGTTCTAACTTCTAAAATAAAACCAAAAAAACACTTTCAGGAAAGTATTCAGTTATATTGCTTGGGACTGAGATCCCTAGCTCATTGAGGCTCATATAAGTGCCTTCCAAATGTAAGCTACGTTTGCGCATCAGTGGTTCCGCATGTGTGATAAGATACCATTATACAGGTAAATTTATCTTTAAACGGCTCCCTAGAGAAAGGTAAGTGTGATATAACACTTGTTTTTGTTTAGTTCCTTGATTTTTTTAAGTACCTACATCTCCTTAAGTATGTATGTATTTAATGGGGATTTTTTGCGTAATTCAATTTTTTGCAATTTATTCTTATGTTAGTTGTAGATACATAAAAATATTGATGTTACTATCGTCGGCTCACGGCGAAGCAAAAAGAACTTACAAAATTCGTCGACATACCGAGGTTCTCCCGTAGCTTAGCCGGTAAGCAATTGCCCGGTTAGCAAAAGATCGTGGGTTCGAATTCCCACCCGAAGACTGCCCGAAAACTTTTAAAGCTTTTTAAAGACAAATTTTTCATACAAAAACGCCAATTTCGTCATAATGGACTGCTTTAAGTGTTGCGCAGACCTCTCTTTATATTAGTTTTTTATAAGGATTTTATATATTTGAATTACGTTCTTTCTTTTGATATTCATTTTTTTATTGAGTGTGATTTTAAGTGTCAGTGGATAGGGATGTTTTCTGGAAAATGTAAAGTTGTGCTCTGAAACAGTGTGTTTCAATGCTGCCCGTCCCCTAGGTGAGTCCCTTACTCTTCATGAAGTGCCGCTGCCACGGACGCTACGTAGGTGCCTCATATTCCATCCTCAACACAAAGGAATGATTAAACAGAAAACGCGTCACTCACGGTGATAGAAATTGTAATAAAGTTTTTTTTCTGACTAGCTGTGCTGCTCAGCGGTATCGCTCAAGCGTGCAATAAGCAAGGTTTGAAACAACACCTGCCTATTTGAACCGTTTGGAGACGAGACCCTCTGACGGGTGTCTCAGACCAGATGCTGGGTGAAGTCACGTGGACCGGAGAGCTGGCGTAAAAATGTACACACGCTTTTAGGTGGAAGTAAAGGCGATATTTTGGAAGTTTTTTTTTTATGTTTTAGGTGGCAGACGAGCAGACGGATCAACTGATGGTAAGCGATTTGTACACCTGCAACACCAGTGGATTCACAAGTGCGCTGCAAACCTTCTAAATCTCCTCCCCCCCAATGGGCCCTCGGTACCCTCACTTTTCGAAACACCGTACAATGCTGCTTCACGTGGTCGTTTTTCTGTGAGGCCGTGGTATCACTCCGGTCGAGCTGGCATCATGCCGAAGCGTGGCTCTCTCACGGTAAGTTTGAGATCCTTTATTCCCTTCCTTAAACACCTGATTCACCTGCCATGTCCTTACCTTAAACTCTATAAATGTTGATTCTACTTTATATTGCAGAAAAAATGTTTGCGAATTATTCATAAAATCAAACCGTATAAAATACTGCAACAGCGTAAAAGCGTCCTTAAATAGCGTTGTATTTAAGGATAAACAATTTTTAACCCTGACGTGTATACTAGAAATTTGTTTATTTGTAAAAGGACATGTATAATATTTTAATAAAAAAACTGATATTAAAAATAATCTACTATCACAATATAAACATGACATTTGTTTGGTTCAATCTTCCAGCTATATTTATGACAAAAGTACTTTTATAATTCGACGACCCGATTGGAACAGTGGTAGTGCACGCTGCCTCTGATACAAGGGTTGCGGGTTTGATCCCCGCACAGTACAAACATTTGTGTGCATGAACATGTTTGTTTGTATTGGTCTGGGTGTTTGCTATGTATTATAAGTATGTATTTACAAAAGAAAAGTATTATATGTATATATTTGTAATCCCACTGTTGATTCTGATATCCGTAACACAGGTGCTTGAGCTACCTAACTCGGAGTCAGATCAATGTATGTGATGTTGTGAAATATTTATTTATTATTATTTATTTATTATTCATAACGGGAATATCCTAATATTTAATAAATTACCTGTCTTCATTAAAGTATTAGATGGTCCGAAATTCAAACGGACATTGAAAAATTTGCTGCTGTCGAAAGGTTTTTATAATTTAAAAGAATATAATGATACTATGTGATTGTTATATGTACTAATTTTATTTGATTGTTATTTTAATTTATTAATTTTCATTGATAATGTAGTAAATTTTAATATTGTTTAATGTATTGTACTTCCGCAATGGACAAACTGTTACAAATACAAAATTCTTTATTTACGGAACGAATGTTACAGGTTGGTTAACAGAATACAGAGTTTCAATTGCGTTCTACTGGGATTAGGTACCAGTGTGTAAATATCTCATATTAGGTTTAAATAAAATTAAGATTCGTAATAATTTAAAAATCAAGGGTACATACATATTATTATTCATAATTCAACACATTTGGTCAGAGTATCAGTACATATCAGTAGAATAATCATTTTATATTTTATATTGACTGACCGGATGGCGCAATTGGTAGTGACCCTGCCTCTTACGCCAAAGGTCGTAGGTTCGATCCCCACCCTGGACAAACATTCGTGCGATGAACACTTGTGTTTGTTCGGTGTCTGGGTGTAATATATGTATTTAAGTATATATTTGTGTTCCTCTGTTGTCTAATATCTGTAACACAAGTGCTTAAGCTACTTAGTACGGAATCAGGTCAACCTATGAGATCTTGTGAGAATTATTATTATTATTATTACAATAAATTTCAATTTATATACATAATTATTTTAATATTAGAATATAATGTCAGTTTGATATTCCCTTACACTATAGAAGCATTTGTTAAAAAGCCACTCATCAATTCTTATCTTAAATGTCTTAAATTGTTAATTCCTATATACCTATATACAACAACTTTGTAACACAGTTCTGACAATAAATGAATATCTTATCTCATCTTACCTTAAACCCCGTATCTAGATTAATTTCCTCCATCAATAAACCTGCTGGGTAGTTTATGCCGATTGGGAACAAATGGCATCGCAACTCGCACAGCGATATTGCCACGGGACTATGACGAATTTAATTACCTACAAGACAGTAGGTAACAGTAGTAGACAGTAGTATATTCGAACCCACGATCTGCCGATGAACATAGACATGTTCATCGGCAGATCGTGGGTTCGAATTCGGCGGGAAGGGAAAACATGGTGAGGATATCTGCCTGTTTTGGATAGTTTCTTAAAATTGTAAGTACCACTTGAGCATCAAATTATTATTATTTTTGTCTTTTTCTGAATCAATCTCACAATACTATGTGTATGTATATGTCACCGGAAAATAACAAGATCCGTAAGTTTATCAATTTACTAGGAAGTTTATAAACTTTCGTAGGATTCTAAACGGGAGATAAATTTTATTATTTTTCGTCCATATTTTCGTTCATTGATAGACTTACTAAACTAACTCGTAAAACAATAAGTAAGCAATATCCAAACGCTACACGCGATCTGATTGGCATTGCTACTATGAACAATGACCAATCAGAGAGCAGTGTGTTATTTTACGTATTTCAATGATTTGTATGTTTAAAAGAGTTTCAGTAATTGGTCCAACCATATAAAATTTTACTAAAAGATATTCGTTAGTTTATAAATTTACCGTGTGACGACGGAAATTGATAAATCAGAGTGGAGTGTTTAGTAAAATAATACAATTTATCTCCCGTTTAGAATCCTACGAAAGTTTATAAGCTTCCTAGTAAAGTGATAAACTTACGGATCTTGTTATTTTCCGGTCACATATATATAGTCTATTTTATTTGAGCATAACCTATGTATTAGTTTATAATATTGTATTTTATTTATGTATTAGGGTTATAAGTTATATTTTAACATTTACAGTTTCTTTATTTTTCTTATTGGAATATTTACCACTTGCCCCTTCTCTACTATTAAATGTCCTTTACCCGAAGGTTGTCTGGTAGAAATCGCTTTCAGCGATAAGACCGCCGAAATTGTACACAAAATTTCTGTAATGCCTAGTACTTAAGTTGTGTATTTTGTGCAATAAAGTATATCTATCTATCTATCTATCTATCTACCTACAATATTTGTGATAATTCGACGACCCGTTAGGAACAGTGGTAGTGAACGCTGCCTTTGGTTCAAGGGTTGCAGGTTCGACCCCCGCACTGTACAAACATTTGTGAGCATGACATGTCTATTTGTTATTGGTCTGGGAGTTTCTATGTATATATAAGTATTGTTGAGGATGAAATATGAGGCCGCCTACTTAGCGTCTCTTTTTTTTTTTTTTTTTTTTTTTTTTTTTTTTTTTTTTTTTTTTTTTTTCGCTGGGGGAATGCCGCCGGCCCGAAGTGCAATGGCCGACGTCGCCGCCTAGTGGCGGCGCCTTATGCATACCCTCCTGCTGGGGAGCAGGAGGGTTATGTCGGGCTCTCCTCTGGCGGGGGCTTCTCCTAACGAGAAGCCGGCCAGAGGCATACCGACTAAACCCCAGCGGTTTTCCCTCATCGCCCTTAAATGGGAAGGCGTCGTGGGCTGTAGGACGAACCTATTACCCATACGGCGCCACGACCCTCCCCGGGCGGTGCCCGCCTACACGGCGGGCCAGGCGGTTCCTCCACCGGCTTGCTGGCCGGGAGAGGGGGTAGGGACGGCCGGGGAAAAACTGAGCCGTCCCTACCGGGCTGCTGAGGGAGCCCGTGCAATGCCAGCGCTGGTGACCCCCCACCATGCGCCAGCGGGTTCCCTCTGCGGAGAGGAGCGAGACGCGCATCTGTTCGGCGTCTCCTACCCCTCCTTGCCCTTCGGAGCGCGGGAGCGAGAGGATTTGCTTCGCGCTCGCGCTCCGCCGCCTCCTTCGCTGCCATTACGTGCTCGCAATAGTCAGCGAAGGCGTTCCAGGCCACCTCGCTCACTAGCATAGCTCTCACTATGCTAGGGAGTGAGAGCTACTTAGCGTCTCTGGCAGCGGCACAACAACAGAGATAAGGGGACTCACCTTTGGCGGCAGCCAGTGAAACATCAATAAAACATTCACAAATGTCTATTACGTTAACTAAAAAATAACCCTTTCCTGTGGTACTCTGATTTACACTGACAAGAGAAAGAAATAAAAAAAGAACATCTTATAAAAAACCAATAATGCAAATATATAAAAAAGAACACATAAAAAGGAGGTCCATCGCCAACAAGTCATCATCGTCAGCCCATTTAAGTCCCCACTGCTGGGGCACCGGCCTCCCTCATCACATGTAGGGGTTAATTGCCATACTCACCAAGCTTGGCAGACGGGTTGCGAGGGTTTTGATATAATGCAGAGTTTTCCTTCTATGGGTGCTGATGATCATTCCAGCAACTTTACCTTAGTCGCCTTTTACGACACCTCGGTAAAACAGAGGGTGGCCTATTCTACTCTGCCGGGGACCACACGGCCACAAGTATGTATTTACAAAAGAAAAGTATTAGATGTAGGTATATATTTGTAATCCCACTGTTGATTCTGATATCCGTAACGTGGTGCTTGGTGCGGAGTTAGATCAATATATGCGATGATGTGAAATATATTATTTATCAAAAAAAACTGAAGGTAAATCCAGTTGGTTTGGTTCCTCTGACTAAGGGTTGCGAAGGTCAAACGGCATTCGTTTTGTATTGATTACCAGATTTCCAGAATTCTGGATCATGGTCCAAGCGTACCCCGGGTTCTGAAGTGACAATTCTGAGAGCAACTGGGAACAAATTACGCTAAGTAGAGGAGGATGTTTATTGGCAGAACGTTTTATATGTGATACCAGAAAGACTAACGCAGCCAAGGATATATAAGTAGTGCTCAAGTGTGTGCGCAGATATAAGTGCACTCTCTATTCCCTTAGCCTCATGTTCCGATGGGACACTACTGTGACACCGGAGAGGGTTCAGGCGCAGGACTAACAGCTTAACGTGCTTTCCGAGACACGGGGGTACAAGACCGCCAACTTCCAGACTCCGGGCTGTCACTAAGAATTTTTTATCGAAAACTTAGGTACAAACTTTTGGCCGAACCTGGGGATCGGACCCGGAGCCTCTTGCGCTTCCGTCGCTTTAAAGTGCGACCCATTAACCACCGTGGCCGTCCCATGTGTTAAAGAAGAAATCATGAACAACAAAGGGATGTACAATAAACACCCATACCCAACACAAATATTTATTTCATTAACAGATATTTATTGTGCTGTTACGGGAATCGAACCATTGAATTATAGGTAAATTTTTTTTAGATTAAGTATTTCACAACATCACATAATATTAATCTGACTCCGCGATAGGTAAGCACCTACATATATTACGCATATCAGAATCAACGGTGGGATTACAAATATATACATGTAATGCTTTTTCTTTTGAAAATACAAACTTATACGAGTTTTACATAGAAAACACCCAGACCAATATAAACAGACATGTTCATACACACCAATGTGTGTAATGTGCCGGAATCGAACCCTAGCACCAAAGGCAGCGTTCACTACCACTGTTCCAAACGAGTCGTCATGTAAAATAAACATTTCATTCGTATTTTAGGCACTTGAAAACCTAGTTAACTGTAACTATCAATACTTTTCAAATAAAATGCTCTCAATACACTCCTTCATCATCACATATTCCTCTCAGCTACAAACCGTGAATCATGTCCATATTTCACGCTGCAGGGAGAGAAATTGTGCAGTATTGAAAAGAATTTTATCGCCACTGATCTTTAGTATGGAACTTTTATTCTATTTTGGTTATATCATACTTTGTTCTGTAAAATTAAACATCTAGAGACCATACGCACGAGTACATAAAAGAGTCGGGGAGAAAGGTGGATTGTTTAAAGGTTGGCAGCATACTTGTGACTCCATTGGTGTCGCAGGTGTCCATGGACGGCGGCAACCTCTTACCATCAGGTGATCCGTCTGCTCGTCTGCCACCTAACACATAAAAAAACATAAATTTTCAGAAATATCGCCTTTGCTTCCACCTAAAAGCGTGTGTACATTTTTACGCCAGCTCTCCGGTCACACGTGACGTCAACCAGCATCTGGTCTAGTCCACCCGGTCAGAGGGATCCTCTCTAAACGGTTCATATAGGCAGGTGTAGTGTCAACCTGCTTATTTGCGTCGCTTGAGCGATATCGCTGGAGCAGCAGTGCATCTATCCTCTAATGAGATACGTGGTAGATGGGATGGACGCAAAGTGTCAACGCATTTGGCAAATAGAATTGAAAAAACCAGAGGTTAATAGCTGCTAACTTGTTCCCTTGCTACTGTTCACAAAGCGCACAGAATCCACTGAGCTATCTCTTTCTCGCACTCAGGAAAACGGTAAACTAGAATACAACATGTAATGAATCACCATCTGCCCACCTCAAGAAATCTCGCTATTCACAGGCCGTCGGAAGAAAAATTAAAAGCTTCTTTAAACAAAAGCTAGCGAAGGCACCGTAATTAAATGGTGCCTCCCAGGGGAAATCGACGTGGCGTGCGGTCAACTCGCTCAGGAGGAAATCACATTTCCTCTAGCGTTGTTCTTTTCCGTCTCATAATATTGTATTGTGTATTCCTCGCTTTGCTAAGAGTCGGATTTGTGTGACGGATGCGAATTGGATTGTCTCGGAACTAGGTTAGAGTTATGCTTGGTGATATTTTAACAGGAAAGTACTTACCCTTTTTATGGTCTGGCAGAGAATAACGACAGCAAAGTTACTCTGAAGGATCTTCCTGTTTAGTAAAAAAAAATGTGTGTGTGGTGCCAGTGATGACATACGGAACCGAAACGTGGCCGCTTACAATGCGCCGATTAAGGAGGCTCAAAGTCACCCAGAGAGCAATAGAGAGGGCTATGCTCGGAGTCTCCCTGCGTGATCGTATCAGAAATGATGAGATCCGCAGGAGAACTAAGGTCACAGACGTAGCCCAAAGGATTGCATGCCTCAAGTGGCAATGGGCAGGGCACATAGCGAGGAGAACAGACGGCCGTTGGGGCGGAAAGGTCTTCGAGTGGAGGCCACGTACAGGAAGTCGCAGCCGTGGCAGGCCTCCTACAAGGTGGATCGACGATCTGGTGAAGATCGCGGGAATCCATTGGATGCGGGCGGCACAGGACCGATCTGTGTGGAGAACATTACGTCTATTGGCTGAAATGATGATGATGAATAAAAAAAATGAGAATTAAGGTGACGGGTAGGGCATACTAGCGACGCCCATCGATTTTGATTTTTAGCTACTAAACCGGATCTATTTTTTAAAAATTTCGGGGTTACAGCCTCTTGGCAAACACTTATACTATTTATTAAATAACCATGCACAAATGCTGGGTCCGTTTTTGTACGCGAAAAATTGATTCGCGTAGTATAAGTGTTTGCCGAGAGGTTGTAACTCCGAAATTGTTTAAAATAGATCCGGTTAAGTAGCTAAAAACCGGCCAAGTGCGAGTCGGACTCGCGCACCGAGGGTTCCGTACAAACCTGCAAGGTTTACAAAGTTCGTTCATTACGACTTAAGTTGTGTATTTTGTGCAATAAAGTATGTCTATCTATCTATCTATCTACGACAATCGAGTCATAACTATGGTATTTTTGAAACATGAAATTCATAACATTACAATGGGGAAAGATGGAGGAGCATAAATTTAAGACGAAGATCTCTTTATCGTTTAAGTAATCCTTTATTTTATATTAACACATATCATTTCGATAAAAGAACGTCGAAATATAAAGAAGAAGGCTATTTCGTCTGCTTTAAATGTTGCCCTCCCCATACATAGTATAATAACTCGCGGTCGTTGCTGTAACTACCATTATGTTTATAATCACAATTTTTTTGGTGGTACTACTATAACTACTTAAAATTTTAAGCTTTTCGGATTTTTTTTGTTACCTGTGCTGTAAGCTATTGCTTCTTACCAAATTTCGAGATTCTATGACAACAGGAAGTGGTCTTTAGGTTTTAATTCCCTTGCGTGTAGTTGCGAGTTTCAAAATATGCGGTATCAATGGTTGTACTTTTGCGTTTTGCGTTTTTGCGTTGACTTATTTTTTTTTTCACGGGTTAAAGGCAATTAGATCTAAGTATTTGATATGAATTTCAACTTGATAGCTCTACGCGTTCATGAGGAAAAAAGTAATAAGTATATATTTATTAAAAAATATATATTTTGTAATATTACTAAAATTTTAAGGTTTTCGGAATTTTCCCTTTATGTGTGCTATAAAACGTTGCTTCATGCCAAATTTCAAGATTCTAGGTCGACTGGAAGTACCTTTTAGGTTTTGATTCCCTTGCGAGTACTTGCGAGTTTCAAAATATGCAGCTTAAATTGCTGTTTCTTTTGATTGCGTTGACATAGAAGTTTGATTTTGTTACAGCTTAAAGGTATTATAGAATTTGGTATGAATTTCAATTTAATACCTCTACGCGTTTATGAACAAATGGGTAGTAAGTATAAAATTATTAAAAAAATATATATTATGTGATGTAACTAAAATTTATGGTTTCGTAATTTTTCCTTTATCTATGCTATAAGACGTTGCTTCGTACCAAATTTCAAGATTCTGAGTTCACGGGAAGCACCCTGTAGGTTTTGATTCCCTTGCAAGTGTCGAAAATTTGCGGGATAAACGGCTGTATCTTTTGATTGCGTTGGCTTAGAAGTTTGATTTTTTCACAGCTTCAAGGGACAGTAGACTTGAGTAATTGATATAAATTTCAGCTTCATACCTCCACGCGTTCCTGAGAAAAAGGGCCTTGACAGACGGACGGACGGACGGACGGACAGACGGACAACAAAGTGATCCTATAAGGGTTCCGTTTTTTCCTTTTGAGATACGGAACCCTAAAAATTAAAATCGATTGGCGTCGCTAGTGTGCCCTACCCGTCATCTTAAGTAAAAATATGGGATAAAAAGAAAATATGTATGATCCCAGTACAAAACACAGAGCTATTAATGCAACAGCTACCGAGCAATTGAAAGCTTGGCCTAATGATGCGATAATACGCTTGAAATTGTTAAAACCGATTGATTGAGAAATTTACAAATACTTAAACTTATAAATTATGTCCATCTCTATGTTTTTTATGAGAAAAGGAGGCAAACGAGCAAGCGAGTCACCTGATGGAAAGTTATCACCGCCGCACATTGACATCAAGCACACCAGAGGGAGTGCAGATGCGTTGCCGGCCTTTTAGGAAGGTACTTTTAGGCTCCTTTCTTGAAGATCTCAATGTCGTACTGGTTCGGAAATACCACTGCGGGAAGTTGAAGGGAAGTTATTTTCTTTTCATATCCAAAACCTGACCAAATTTACTCATAGTGTAAAATTTAGCTTAATATATGGCTATGGCCATAGTGTAAAATTGAGCCATAGTCTTTTCATCACGAATCTCAGTAGGTACTCTACATTCACACAAGCCAAAAATACAGTGCCTTTCAAAATGTGTAGGAACGAAATATGTGCGTGGTCTTCCCTTTGAGCCGAAATATAGTACGACGGTAAGGAAGTTCGGGGTACTCGACACAAAAGAAGTTGGATTTTCCCACGGTTTTTGGGTAATTTGAAGGCTGAATACATAGTTTGCTGTTTTTGGTACTTTTTAGGTTTCGATGTCAAAAGGAAAAATGAACCGCTTTATGTTCCTAGACACACCCCTTATTATCATCGCGAACTTAGAATTAGTCCCGGAGGAAAAATCGTATCGAGTCACTTTAAACATTGCATGTTGTAAGCAGATGACATGAGATTTAGTACGGTAATAACTTTAGATCGCGATTGATATAAGTGCTTAATGTTTTCTCCTTCTATCCTAATCGTCACTCTGGAGCCCGGGCGCGTTGGACCCATTTGCAAGACAAATTATACGGCTCACAACTTTTCATTTTAGATCATGTGCCTTTATCACAGATCTTTTAAGACAGTTGGTTCCATTGTAATTGTAATCAAATTTGACATACAAGAAACAATGGGGATCTGCTGTACTCGGCACAGAACATTAATACTAGTTTTATTTTTTTTTTATTGTTATTATAATTTATTTCGTTATTTCAATGTTAAAAAAATCATTTAAATTTTAATTTAGACTAGATTCTACTTCTTATTTAGGATTGTATTTTTCATTTTTATAATTTTTGACATAAATTTGTAATGCTATTTGGGTGAAATATATTTATTATAATTTAATTCATTCTTTTTTTTGGCATGTTTAATGCGTTTCTGTTATATTTTTTTATTGTGAACTTCACTAATTTATGTTTTTATTATTTTTTTAATTATTTTCAGTTTTTATGTATTGTTGTTTTCCCAAAGAATTAATAAATAAATAAACCTAGTTATCATGAGTTGGAGATTCTGGTAACTTATAATGAGCGACTGTCGGTCTTCGTCTTCGCAACTCCTTTAACAGGGAACCAAGACCAACTGAATCATGGTTACCGTTTCAAAATAAGACGATACGTGCATGTTCCTCATCGATCTTTTCCCTTAGCGCGAACTAATGTAGAAATACGCACATAGATTTGAAAATCCAAAGTGCGTGTTCAGATTTGAACCATGACCCTCCGTATGGAAGGCGCGTTCTAAACACTGACTTAATATCGCTCTCGTTTAGACACTGTTATTAACAAGTAAAATTATCCGCATATTAATGTCTTAGCAGGGTACAAAATTCCCTCGTGCGAAGGGTTAACTACGTAGGAGACCAATCTTTTTTTTTATATATATTAAATGGGTTTGAACTTAACCTCATTTCACCTGTGGAAATGTGACAAACGGTCTAAGAAGTAGCGTGCTTACCCAAAGAAGCCTATTCACTTCTCAGACTTAAAGACATCCAAATTGTAGCATCTCTGGGATACGAACCGGCAAGTTGTTCCATTCCGTAGTAAAGTTCGTACCAAAAAGAGAAGCGAAAACGCTTAGTACGAGCTGGTGGAACTTGCACAGTGTAAGAGTGATTTTCTGTCTCTTCCGTAATGTCCGGTGGTAGAAAGGAGAAGGTGGTATCAGGTCGTGAAGCTTATTCTAACACTCTCCAAATGGATCCTATAGAAACTGCTAGAACAGAGACACTCCTACGTCGGTGAGCGAGGCTTTGGGATTTACCCTCCACTAATCTGACGTCACAACTAACTTCAACAAAATATAACGGCCCGTATAAAGCAACATTCTTGTCCAATGCACTACATACATACTCACTTCCGTTAAAGATTTTTACTATATGTTCGTTTGCCTCTCCAGCAAAGCCTGAGCTGAAGTCCTAGCCCCGCAGGGTGCGCCCTCAGGCCTGTTTCTTTAAGTTTTTATCGTGCGAAACTTTTGCTTCCCCAAGTCCGATACGCCTGTTAAAACACAACATTTAGGTTGACAGAACCGACCAACCGACAAAATTTTACTCGCATGGACAACATTTCAAAATTGCTAAGCTCTGACACAAAAAAAATACCAATTTCCTTTGTTACTGTTTTTTTTTTTTTTTTTTCCGCTGCTCGAATATATATTTAATTCATTTTTTATATTGTTATTTACTGAGAAAAAAATTAAAAACTAAAAAACGTAAGATGACGTCATCGGACGGCAGAATGTAAAATATTTCCTTTG